>ONZP01000321.1:0-60213 GCA_900312805.1 Fusarium torulosum
TATATACACACATACAGGGCTCTGCTCGAGGCATCCTTGCATGCTGATCAGCAGCCTCAGTAGGTTACCATGTTGCAACAATTACCAGGAGGCTGACTTTGGCAGCGGTGACCAGCACTGTTTGAACTTCTCGAACATTCCACAGAGTGATCAATTCTTTGGGACACAATGTCTAGCGCTCAAATCATTTTGTAAACAGCACATTTTAATTACTGAAGCTGAGTCGGGGGTTGTTTTCCCTTTTGCAGTTACAAGATACGGCCCAATATAAGAACACCAAGTTCGTCAAACTCACACTAATATGAGCCCTACTACGCAGTTGATGCCGAATTCATTCGGGCCAGATAGATTGGTATAAAGTCAGTTACTAGGAACCACTACAAATGATGACAAGAAACGGCCCTGCGTTAGGCCGGCATGTCGAGATGGATGGTAGCTGACAATCTACAGCACAGGAAGAACAATTTGACGATTACAGACCGCAACAGCAAAACAAATATACGACACAGGCAAACAAACTTCTATCTTGATTTTGTTTCCAAAGAGTAGCCACCCTCTCCATCAATTCGTCATCATTGAGCCATGTCGAGATTCCGGGCTGCTGGTTGAGTGCGTCGGCCTTACACATCGTTCAACGGACAAAATACCCTCCGCACCATAACGGATGAGGCTGACACGGAGCGGCCCGGTCTGACACAATACTGCGGTTTTCTTGGCCACTGGTGGAATAATTTCCGAGTGGTGTGAATCTTCCGATGGACAAATAGTACAGGCTCTCACATGGCGGGATAAGATCTAGTCTGGCACAGCCCGCAACGAAGAACGAGTCGGATCCATGCATTCCCCTGGACCATGATAAACCCCCAGGAACAATGTCTAGACCCTAAGATTAGGTCGAGGTGATATTACTCAGCCTTATGATCCAGTCAATCACGGGCGAATGAGCCCACGCTGTTGCTGACATGGAGGTCGTTGACGCTTTCACAGCTTACCTGAATAGGTAGGTTACGGATCTTGGTGGCGATGAAAAGTAAATGAAGATATCTGGTCGAACCGATCAGAATTTGTCAATGGTAACGACTATCCCTACAAGGCCAGTCGTCGCAAAATATCCCGTTAGGGCATCCTTCACGTTGATCATCAGCTGAATGACTCTTTTCTTTTTAGGTGCTTATACATAGCAAAGATTATGTCACCGGAGTTTAAATCTCGGTGGTCGCGCTTTCGCGCCTTTGTTCAATCCAGCGAAGGTGACTCGCTGCACATCAGCTGATGTGGCGTGAGGCCGGCTACAGTATGAGGAATATTGTTGCCAAATAGCATCAAAACGGCGATAAGTTTCCTGTGCATTAACTCGGGGGATTCAGTGTCATCATAGAGCCTCTGTGCGAGACTAGACCCTTAAAATTTACCAAGAGTCATCGGTCCTGTCCATTTTCTGAAGGACTACGGGTCAAGAAGAGAAGAGGGTTGTTGGTATCAACGGTGCGTATATTCTTTCATTTTCTTTGTCTTGTCTCAAGTGCTTACAAACTTATTTACAGCTTTGTTCAGTGACTGCTTACTCTAAAACACACCCAAAATCTATGATACTCTAGCAGATCTGAGGAAATGCTCCAGATCATGTTTGTGAAATCACTTAGTAAGTGTTTTGCGTTTCTATATATAGTGTTTCATCAAGGCCTCCAGACGGCGTCACGGTTCTATTGTGACGATCCCAGCAAACTGTTGTTCTAGAGTCCTTATCAATGTGATATCGTTCATGTGCATGCTCGGCATCAATCCGCTTTCGGGCTAGACATATAGTACAATGGCGACAGTAGACTGGGACATACAGCACCACCCAAGCTATACATGCAACTACAACTTGTGACTGTCACTTCAAGGATCAAACTTGGTTCTTTGAGAAGATAATGCAAGGACCTTGCTTCTTACTCCATCTCACGCAGAGGATCTCTGTTATTATGTCGGAGAGTGTTACACGAGATTGCGCGCGAGGCGGTATAGTTATTCTCGCCGATCCCGGTATGTCTGTGCAACTCGAACAGAAAGATACAGTCTTTTAAGTGCATCAGAAATCATCTTTCTGCTAGTAAGCGGTAACCAGGACATGATATCCACGCGGACGGACTGCCCCCCACGGAGTATCCTGCAGTTGATGGGTTCTTTTGGATGCACTGATGTTCATGTCATTGACGGGATACTACACTGTGATGTCACGACCTGAGGAATCTGCGAGAGGACTACAAACGGATGTAGGTATTTGTGGGTGTTATGTATGTCTTGAAGCCTTTTTATGCAGTAGCATCGGGTATATCAATGACATGCCAGGTATCATATGCCCTACAGAATTCTACTGGTGTTTTAGCTATTGATATGTCAGGATAGTCTCTATGATAAGTCATGAGGGACGGTAATAGACTCGAGAAGGATATGTATGCTTAGTATAGTTTATATAGGAGAAGCTCCGAGCTATGTTGTCATGATGGACCATGAAACGAAATGATATTCACGATGTCGATGCGGAATCGAGCCCGCAGTACTAGCAATTGAAACATACAACAGATATACTGTGACACGGTGATCTTGCTTTAGAGTTTGTATATCCCTGAATATCTAAGGATGAATCTTGGAAGTTATCCAGGTGTTTGTTCTCGTTTCTCCTAAATCTGACAAAGCCCCGACGGAGTGGTAACATTGAGGCGTTGCTGTCACTCACCACGAGACGTACATCCGGCGTTGTCTCGGTATATAGTCAATCTCCGACATATTATCGGTCTTGTTTCTGCAATGCTGGATTATTATGAGAGTGGTCAGGTATCTATTATCTTGGTTCTGGGAAATATGCAATGTTCAAGTGACTTTTCTACCGCAACAATAATGATGAAAGGGGGTCGGGCCAAACACTTAAACCTCGGAATTAGGAGACAGTTTCACTTCTCCAGATTCTTTATCGGAGATTTATATGACACACTGCACTTCCCTGCTTTCTCTCCTGCCTTTCAGGGTCCACCTGGCATAAAGCTGTACAACCACAATGTCTCTGATCTCGCCATCACCTACCTTTGCAGATACCTCAAGACCCCTGTGACGATCTTTGCAAAGTCAATCGACTTCCTGCATCGAAACTTAGCCCGCGAAATTTACATCTTGTCCGTCGAGGATATCTCGCCGCCGAGTTACACAATAATTGCCAGAGAGGACTTCTAATGCTGGGTGACACGCTTGACTTGGATGTAACGTGCATTTTTATTACTGCAGATGTCTAACATGACAGATTGTCGATCTTGAGTTTGATCGGTGAAGAGGGGGTTGTTGTTACATAGGTTAGTGAAGAGTTCTATGATGTTAACTACACGATGTTCATACGACAGCGTTTATGCAATGCTCATATATGCATTATTCCATTGTAGAGGTGTTTGGTACTATTCCATGGGATGAGAGAGAGTACAGAGTATCATCGATTAGCGAAAACCAAGCGAAGTCTCAAGTCGGCACCAATGACTGCTGCGCACTTGATTTGAATCCTCACTTTTAAAACGGGCATTCGAGATCAAAGGTTTTGTAATTCCAACTAACCAAGTCACCGAAGACTTTCAAGTTCGAGAGAACAACTCAAAGAAAGAAACCAAGTTCACATGCCGTTTTATCGCCAACTGAACCTAGCGAGGGGCCTAAACTTAAATCCTTGTCGGTTTGGTATTACCAGCGGCATTATTTTTGCCGACCTTCTTGACGTCTGGGGCAGAAGAAGTTTTATCGCTGGTCTTCTTTTCCTCCTCCTCAGCGACTTCGTCATCCTCATCATCCGCAGCCTCGGCAGCGACATTGGCTCTTTGCACATCAGCCTCCGTGCTAGAGGCTGTCGTTTCTGGAGTTGCAGTAGCGGTGACAATGACTGTTTCCGTGGTAGATACAGTAACTGTATTGGCCACTGTATCAACGAGAACTACATTCTCTGTTGTAGAGGTTACACCTGTACGTGTGGTAGAGATAGTGTCGGTATCAGTGACAGTATTGGTAGCCGTCACTGTATCGGTTTCAGTGGTAGTATCAGTGATAGTACTAGTAGCTATCACTACATTGGTTTCAATCTCAGTACCAGTAACAGTACTAGTGGCTGTCACTACATCTGTTTCAGTGGCAGTATCAGTGACGGTGACGAGGTCGGTAGTAGACGTAGTGCCAGTGGAAGTCATCTTGACAAAAGTCGTGTTGGTTGTCTGCACTTCCTGAACCATCAACATAGTTCCAGTGGTAGTGGTAGACTCTACATCTGTGGTGGTGACTGTGGTGATGTGGAATGCCAGATCAGTTGTCATTGTAGTCGAAGTGGTATTGAAAGTAGCCATGGTATCAACAGTTACAGTCTTGGTAGTAGAGACTGGTCTAGTAACCCTGACAGTTGAAGTGGCTCTGACATTAGAAACCCGAGTAACTCGCGCAGTTTCGGTCTCGGTCTCAGTTGCAGTTCTAGTAGCTGTCTTTGTCGAAGATACTGTATCAGTCTCGGTAGCAAAGACCGCCTCTGTAACAAGAACTGTCGAGTTGACAGCTGCAGTCGACATGGAAGTGAGAAAGATTGTCTGTGTATCGGTTATGACAACAGTAGATGTTGTTTCCGGGTCAGAAGATGCTTCTATCTCATCGGCCTGCGCCTGTGGCGTGGCGGTGACAAACTCCGTAACTACATGAGTTATGCCTATGAATTCTCATTAGTGGCCATTTACTAGCTTGACTGTTCTTCGGATAAAACCTACCTTTGCCTCTCTTGAAAGGACTTGCAACAGCAGACTTGGCTGCAAGGAGGCCAAGGCCCAGAAAAATGTTGAATCTCATTGCTTAGGTGGGATGGTGCTGGATAGGGGAGATGCTGGGGAGTGGTCCATAGCAAGTATCGTTGGGACAGACTGATACTTTTATAGACAGATCACAAGATCAATTCGTATTTCTCCGTATACGGCCCAACCTCTCTTCTAGCAGGCTTGTTGTCTTAACTATGCCTATATTCCCCTCACTGATGGGCTGTTTTCAGACGGGGTTTCCATATCATTTACAACCTCATCTCTCGTCCAGCCAATTGCCCACCAGGCTCTTCCGCCAAATTTGAAGCCATACTGACTGTCGTCACATATTGAGTTGGTAGAAGAAGCCGATTACATATTGGAAGATAATAAGGGTTGGCCGAGAGAGACGAAGGTCATGTCATTGGAACATTTGGATTGTGGTTTCCGGCCGGCGCTGACAGTTTGATCAGCCTTGAAGTATTCTGGCCTTTGTTGTTGACCTGTAGATAAAGAAAGTAAGTGTAAGTTTTCCTGTGGAAGTCAATTGAATGTCAACGTGCATACCTCAATCTGATACATCATCCTTTATCGTACCCTATACCCGAGCTTTGTCCTCTTGGTCATAACAACGACGTCTACATAGCAGCACATGCTGAAGGCAGAATTATATATTGGCTAGTGCTTTTATCTGTAATCTTTTTGATTATTTACCAAGATGATAAATGGTGTTCAAAGCATCGAGACATCCTTCACAGTCGTGAGATTCTAACAAGCTGTCCGAAATAGAAAATCACGACCGTATTCCCCTCTGGCTACCACGGAAAACAAGAGCAAAAGGTTTCCCAACAAAAGGTAATTTACGAATAAACATACCGGGGTAAGTCTTTTACCAGCCCGTAACCTCCCCGTATCATACTAAAAAATACAGTAGTGTATAACTTTAGGTGAAATGTTAGCAACTTATCACAGTCAATTTCGTCATTCGGCGTTGCGGATGCTGACTAAATCACCTGCCCCTCCCCCACGTTTTAGTCTGATTGTCACAATGAAGCTGTCAACTTGAAACTTTAAAGTTACCTCCAACATAGTCCAGCCAAGAACAGAAGTAAAGCCCAATTGACCACCACAAATTCTACCTGTCCAAGCCTATTTCTTTCGGCCATTCCATTACGATTACTCTTTCCATTATATAATTCAATATCGTCTGCGCATCATTTGCTGTCTCATCTTCCTCTCGCCACTCAGGTCTTATCGCGAACTCAAGCTAAGAAGTATCGCCGATAACAATAATGACGTCTCAAGATAATTCCATTCAGTGTTTACCAAATGAAGTGAGTTTCTGATTTCAACCTTTAGACTCCCCAATTGACTTTCATGTAGATTCTTACCTCCATCTTATCCCTCCTCTCGACAAAGGAATTGCTCTCTATCACCACTATCAACCGCCGCATTTACTACCTAGCCACTCGTCTCCTCCACCAACGCCTCATACAAACTGCTCCTCTTCCCGATAACAAACTCATCTTGGAGTGTTATCATCCAAGTGACCAGCTCTACACCCCCTACTTAGCATGTCGCTACCAGCATACTCTAGCGCGAGACGGTCCTCCTGTCCATGAAGACGCCCCTGAGCTGGCTGATCTGCGGCGGCTGTATGCTTCTTTCAAACCAGCCTTCGCACCAGAAAATAGAACTGTCAGAAGAAGCCGACGACGGCCTACTGAGGCACAGCCGTCTGAAAATGTGGAGGATGACACTGCTACCCAAGATATTAATCTTGATGACGGAGAGCTGTTCTCCCAGCTATGTGCTGTGACGAATCTCGTCAAAGAAGGCCGAAGAAGTGGATTGTTTATAAGCCATGTTAATATCGTTGACGGAGTTGTACGCATTTTTAGGAAATGGCTTGCCGAGATGGCCAGTAAACAAGACTCATCTCATACCGATTCAGAAAACATCATCTGGGTTGGTAAGCACAACAATGTCGGTTTACGATTCAGCGTCGCCCCTGCGCCGTCGGAGACAATGCCTCTTATCTCGGGGCCAGGAGATGACCTTCCAGTTCACTACAAGCTGATATATCAAGGTATGTTTCTTCAACTCACACGATACAACCATCATGTCTACTAACTAGTCGTAGAATTGCTTGTCAGAGCGAGTAGTCTCCTCCATGCTGTGGAGCAATCTAATGTGCAAGAAACTGAAGGCTCAGGCAAAACCCTCGTTATTCACGGAGCTGCTATGTAGTAGAACTGAGAGTATCTTGTCAAGTTCCCTTATATAGTTTTTGGGTTGGACGCCTTACAAGTGTCAGCAATTATAAACTAAACAACAAAGCCACTGAGTATTAGCAAGTTCTTCGCATCTCAGATCTCCGAGATATCGTCAAGTCTAGGATTCTAGTCTAGAATGCGATGAGCATCGTCTCTCGTCTCAAGCCATAAATCCCGTTATCGTACAGGAAATATAGGCCACCTATAGCAAATACCCCTTTCCTCTCCATTTTCTAGAGACTCGCTGATCTCTTCCCTGGCGCCTCTCCCATTCTTCGCAGCTCAACGTCACTACCGGAGTCTGTGTCGTCCAGGAAACTCTCGCCACTCCTCCCAACCTGCTCGTCATGGTCTCCTCTAATCTCTGCCATCTCTCTCTCCTGGAGGGTAGGCTGCCGTCCAAAGTTCCTGAACCACTCTCTAAGTGGCCCTCCACTTGTCACAAAGAAAATCACCGCGTTCCAGAGTCCCTGTAAGGGGAGAACAGCAGCGGTGGCGGCGTGGTACTCAAAGGGGGAAGTGCCCATGAGCCAGCTATGGATGCGATTCAAACTGCTCGGGATCCAAGTCACCAACACACTAAGGGTGAAAAGGAAGCTCGTGCGTAAGTACGCCCGCTTGATGGGATCCTCGATGACGAATTTGTTGACGGTTCGGTTGGTCGCTGATGTTATGCGGCGGAGAGGGGAGCCGCTGCTTTGGTCTGGGCGGGTTATACCTGGAGATATAGAAGTCGAGAAATAATGGCTGTTGGATCCCTGCATGGCCGAAGGTGCTTCATCGAAGGATACCTGGGGTGAAGATGATCGAGCTGTGTAAGCAGGCCTTGGTTCGGTGGGTAGAGGGTTCGCTGAAGCTGTTGAGTGAACGACCTGGACTTCAGTGACAATGGTTCCGTAGAAGCAGTCTTGTGGGACTGATAGGAAGTCTACTTGTCGCTGCTGTGACTATCAAGTCAGTTTGCAAGGTCTCATATATACTGATATCCTACTTACAGCCTGAGATTGAAGTGGCTCGATAGGAGCTGGCTCCCTTGTCTTGGAAGCAGACAGACTCTTGAGTCGATTCCGAGTACGGAAAACATGCCAGCCAACCATGAAGTAAAAGAGGATAGATCCAGCAATACAAACCCAGATGAGCATATAGTAAGTATAGATGCGAATGTTTTCCCAGTCCCGGTTAACCCAGCACCAGATCTTTCCGTCGAGTCAGCCAACAATGCCCCTATTGTTTGGAAAGGAAAGACGTACAGTGGCTTGGCCAAAAACAAGCCCGCGGTTCGGGTTTCTAACCAGAAGCAACGCAATGGCAATAGCAAAGGGGCCACCGTAGCAGATGAGGCAGTACACCCACCACCATCTGCGGAACGAGTCGGGCTTGGCACGGAAGAAGAAGACGAGAAAGACGTTGAAGGCCATGGCCAGCGACCACCAAGGGTCAGATTGCATGAACCTGAGTATGTTAGTGAGAGTGAAAGGGATAAAAGAAGTGAAATGGCAACTCACATGTGAAACATAAAGCTCTGCGCCTGGCAAAGAGGCGAAGAAACACCCAGTTCCAAACCATCCATAGCGATGATACTCGCACAGCAGGCGCCAATGTTGGCAACGCTTGCAAACACAATAAAAGTGTTTTGCACATTGCGCACCCTTGGTACGAGCGCGTAGGCGACGAAGATCATGAGGACAGCGACCAAGCTGATAGAGCCTCCTATGCGCTCAAACAGCACCAGGGTATGCCTCTGGCTTTCTGTCAGGAGATCCGCGCCTCTCCCCGCGATGAACTTGTGCGTCATCGTGTACCAAATTCCTTTTTTTTTCTTTTTTTCTTTTTTTCTTCCTTTCTTCTTGTTTTGCTTTGTTTTCCCGTTTCCCAAGTTCCGAGTTAGGGAGGGGGGGTTAGCGAGTGTGGGCGTGAATAGCAAAGGATGAAGTGTTTCCCGTGAATCGCCCAGAAAGCAAAATAAAGGACGAAGGAAGAGGCGAAGGAAGGAGGATGAAAGGAGGGAAGAAAGAGTAAGTGAATAAAAGAGAAGGGAAGCGAATGGGATGAATCAGAAGCGAGCAATAATCTGGTTTGGCCCTTTTTTGCGTAACTCGCAGCGAGAAGAGGGGGGGAAGCAAGAGGCGATAGATTGTTAGCGAGAGAAAAAGGAAGAAAGAAATGAAAAGAATGAGCGAAACACGAAAGACCCAATTCTCGGTCTCAAAAGAGGAAGAGTGAGAAGGGCAAAAAGAGAGGGAAGAGTCGTCCAAAGAGGTCCAAGGTCGAAGTGTCGTGTTACCTCGACGCGATGCAAGCATCCGTTAAACGAGGGATCTTTTGCTCTTGCTTTTTTGTTTGTGTGTGGTATACTTTACTCAAGGTCAAGATAGATAGAGAGACATGGGTATCCTTATAATAATAAGACAGAATAGACAGAATTGGGGATGCAAAAGAGAGTATCAAGTTTGGTAAGATAGGTAGGTAGGTAGGTAGTCTACTTCATAGTAGATTGGTCGGTTTAACCAGCAAACCTCTTGGCTAATGCAACTTGCCTTTCTCTTCTTGTCACCCTCCCAGTGGGTGATAGCCTCAACTGGATGGTGTCTTGTCTCTTATTGAACACCCACCAACGATTTAAGCTATCTTGGCCCTGCAGTGCCAGTGCAGGCAGTGCCAATGTCAATGCACCTCAATACGCCAGCCTACTCTACACTCGGATATCCTAATCTGCAGTACGGTAATTGACAGTAATATTACCGTCATGTGTAATCGTCATCGCAAAGATATTTAGATACTGCCCTTGGCACAGACCAAAAGCCAACTCCAACAAACACTTACAACTCCTTCCCCATATCCTTGATCTCCAGGTTTTGTTCCATCGCCCGTTGGACTAACACGAGTACCAAATCAAACGGTCAGTCTATCCCCAAATGGGTCTATTGATAGGCTAATACTAACAGCCATGGCGTGATGTAATTACCTGGTTACGAGTATTCGCACGTGGATGTCAAATCTGAAATCGCACAGTAACTATCTCATCCAAACACACAAGAAAACAAACGACAAATCTCGAGAGTCAATCCAACTCCACGATCTGTCCGAAAAACTTGGCATCGCCAATCTCATTGCAACCTCCCACCCAATTAAACAAACAATCATAAAAACCACAACTGCACGCCATCTCGATACTATCGATCCTACGCCGCCAACATCTAAGCGATCATCCTCACCGGAAAGCCGGAGCCTCCAATCCCATATTCAATTACGGTGAAGGAATGAACAGGGGGGGAAAAGAACAAGGCTTTAATGAAAATATGTACGCGCCCGTGGACCGAGTCAAAGCCTAACATCACAACCAACAGATCCCGGCGCAGACTCGAGTTTGATTACCCCCCAAGGACCAAGGATTGCACCCTTTTTCTCAAGTCTCGATCCGCTGAGGATTATGAAACGTGGCGGGTGGCTGCTGAGACAAACAGTGGCTTTCTTGTTATTATTGATTTCTCCAATTGTTGATCATCTTGGCGAGTCTACGCTGTGCTCAGTGCGTTCAAAGTGCATACATACAACGTGATTGCAAGGATTATTTCTATTTTCAAATACGGTAAATAAAAGAGGCGTCTGTCAGCAGATCTAAGGTTGCATTCTCGCCCTGTATGTTTGTCTATTTGCTTTTTGCGGCTGGCTGACACTCTAATCAGGCTCTGGTTGTTTTCTAGAACATCGAAAAGCATACAATCGGCTGTCCAACACCAACACCAACACCCATCACAGTCGGTCACAGGTAACACTAACGTGGGAGAATTATTTACACTGCCTTCACTTCATATTAAAACGCAAACACTTGATATGAACAAGAATTGTAGTCAGGTCGTCGTTAATTAAGCTCTCATCTCATTCTACAGTCTAGTTGCGTAAAAGAATTCCAACTTATAACCACGCATAATCAATCCCATGTACCACCAAACGGCCCTCCTTCTCTTTTCGGTATGATATGTCATAAAATAATCTTACAGTGTGTAAAGGAAATCGGGTCGCTTATCGCCCATCTCGTGAATCTCCTCGGCAGACTTGCCCTCCACTACGTGGTCACGCTCACCAGCCAACCGCTTCTTGTTCTCTCGCGCTAGCATAACATACATGAGGAGACTACCGCAGAAAACGCCTCCAAACATGTATGCAAGGATCGTACCGTGCCCTTCGTAGAAACGAGGGCCGTTGACGAAGACGTTGCTGCTCACAACACCGTTCAGATTGCCCCATCCAATCACAAAGCCAAGTGTGATACCTCGCTTGTACACGCCCTCAACGTTGTTGGCGACCCAGCTGATGGTGATGGGAATGACAGGGTAGATACCCAGCGCACCCAGAAAGCAACCCGTGTACTGAACGGCAGGGTTGGTCGACGCAACGAGCATGACAAAGCCTGCCATTCCGATGGGGGCAGCGCACAGGTTGAAGATACCTCGTTTGTTGATTCTGTCCGAGTATATGCCAACAAAGATCGTCGCCACAGCAGCCACAGCGTAGGGTGGTACACTGAGAAGTTGGTTCTTGACAATCGCCTTCTTGTCTGTAAAGGCCATGTTCTGGATAATGGTAGGCAAGAAGACACTGAAAGAGTATAAGGGCATCAGAGGACCCATGTAAATGAGCATTCCACAGTAAGTCTTCCAATCGGTGAGGGACTGCCAAAAATATTTCATCTTGAACTGCTCGTCCTTGGCAGAAGACTGCTTATCGGCAGCGAGTCGTTGGATGACGCGAGCTCGTTCCTTCTCATTAAGAAACTTGGCCTCGGTAGGGAAATCGTGGACCATCCAGAACGAAGCAAACCCAATTATGATAGTAAGGAGACCTTCAATGATAAAGATCCAGGCCCAGCCAGGAATTCCAGAAACACCATCCATCTTCTGGATGGCCGCAGCCAGAAGACCACCGAAAGAGCCAGCAAGCGCAGCAGCCGAGAAGAACCAGGCAGCACGAGCACCAAACTCGGATCGCTTATACCAGCAGGATAGGTAGTAGTTAATTCCGGGGAAGAGTCCGGCTTCTGTGACACCAAGGAACCACCGAGCAGCCATGAGGCCTTCCCAGTTCTTGACGAAGCCCATTCCTAGCATTGAAGCGCCCCATAGTACCCTGGAATTGGGGTGTTAGCTGGTCGTACTCACATAATACAGCTCCGGAGTGACTTACATAATGGCAGGGATGAAGATGGACGGTTTGGACCACTTCAGGAGAACATTGGCGAGAGGCTCGAAAATGGCGTATGAGATGTAGAAGATGGTCAGGGTCGCATTGAACTGTGAAGTGCTCATATGCACGTCATCGAGCAGGCCTGCAATTTTGGCATTGCCGATATTGGTTCGGTCAAGGAAGCAGACAAGGTAGAGTAGACAAAGCTAGATGGCAGTCAGCAGTTGTCCTTATTTTATAGTACAGAGCTGTCATACCCAAGGAACGAGTTGCATGTCAATCTTTCGAAGCAGCTTCTTCTCCTGAAATCACGTCAGTACCTCTTGTTCAATACATGATATAGTGTGTGCAACTCACAGCCTCTTGTTTCTCGGCCTCACTCAACCCAGCATCAGGGTCAACGGCGAGATCAACCTCAGAAGCCGAAGCCTTCTCATCGAAAGGTTCCTTTCGATCGTAGTCGCTCATTGTGATATCAAACATGAAAAATATCTCGGGATCACGAGATGAAGTATATAAAAAAAGGGAAGAAGTAGGGCCGGCTTCTTTGAGGATAGCGGCGGACCAAGAAACAAGAAAACGTGGGTGGGAAGGAACTGATGGGGGACAAGGACAAGAATTGAAGTAACCAGCCGAGACAGGAATGAGAAGGAGGAGGAGGGGGGAAAGAAGGAGGAAGAGGCTCAAAAGGGAACGAGGCAAGTGTAAGGTATCTCAAAATCTTTTGTCTCTCTTTCTGTTTCTTCTTCTGCTTCTTTTTTTCTTTCTCTATCTCGTCAATATGCAAGACAAAAAAAGAAAGATTCCCTCAAATGCGGGAGTGACGGTGCAACAGGGGAACCTCTTTTGGCGTGTCGAACGAGGCGAGAAGACGGGAGATCCGATGCAAGATATAATGAGAAAACAGGTAGTAATGATCAACGATATCTACTTTTCTCAATGGTTCTTCCACTTCGATATCTCAACTGCTGAGGGCAGAGACAGCCCTTTAATAGCATCCCATTATCCTCGGAAAGCCTCACTTACATCCCAAGCATGTGGAGAAGCCAACTCCCACGTTTCTCGCCAAGAAAAAGAGATAATTCTCGTCAAAGACTAGATAACCTTAATGTGGAGAGTCCACTGCAGTTGGAGTGTGTTGGTGGGGAGGGTATAATCATGCCATGCAGCCATAATGCAACCCTCGTCTGCACAAGATATTCCATCCGTTTGTCCGTCCGCTTGCTGCAGCCGACAGGAGACTCAGTAACCGACGAACCACGGTTTAGAATCCTTCTCGACGCATTCCCCCAAGGACATGGATCTGTTAACTTGTGTCTCAGAAAGGAGGGTGTGTATCGACTATCAACAACGCAATAGACCCCCCATACCAGGATATAACAACATCTCTCTCTTTGCTTTTCTTTTTTTCCTTTACGCAGCAGGGTTTGAAGGGTTACTTTGCAGGGAATGTAATCCCTGTCTACATTCGACTTACACGCGTTTCCTTGTCCTGTTAATTACTCCTCGCAGCAGTGACTTGACCGGTAAGAACAATTAAAGCATAGCATCATTATGGAGCCCGGCAGATGGGCCATGTAACCCTTTGTATATCCATTGACGTGCTCGTGCTACCGCAAACGTACATGACACAGCTTCCTTCTTTGTGCGTCCGAGGGGCGGCCACGCGAGATGGCGCTCTGAGGAGTGTTGGGGCATGTTGCTCAAGTGCGAGGTGTGAGCCGTTGATAGAGGGAAATGTGAATTCGGAGAAGGTTACGGATACTGTAGCGAACAGTCTTTAATTGGTTTCTTTTGGTATTATTAGGTCTAATGCTGTATGTTCGTATCGCATTGCTTCATTTACCATCTGCTAATACCGAATTAACCTTTTATTTCCCCCAATTCCATGATATCTCCATCGAGTACTCCCCAAGGTAACAAGTAACAACGGTGATCGATTGGTGTACCGTGCTTCGTCGAATACAGTTACCGCTGAATCGTGCATGGCATTTCATGTAATGCTATGTATCTCCCCATTTGCAAGCTCTTGTGCTCAGACACGACGGATTATGTCTGACAATCCCATCCCATCCCATCCCATCTCTCAAGACCACGCTCCGCACTTACACAGACGCAAACATGTCCTTAAAGAGGTCTTTGGGGTTTTTAATTAGGTAGGTAGGTATTTTCTGCTTTATTCTACTGTGAATGTTTGTCTCTATCCGTGTCTCGTCTTGAATTCCGTTCCTTTCACCTAACCCTGTATTCCCCATCATGAGTCCAACTTAGACTACTTTACATACTATTACATCCTTACCTACGCAGCACACCAACACCCAACTCACGTGCAAAAACACATCCTGCAACATTAGATGAAAACCCTGAGACTAGCCCAACAAGCCAAGGAACGACTATTTGTTTCGTGATACAATCCCTCCTTTTGCTTACCATGGATAGCACGGTCCAGCTCCCGACGGAAATTCCGAAGCGTGCGGTGCAAACGCAAACATACCGGTAGCAGCCAAGGAACGGGAATGGGAAAGGATGTCGCCTCGAGCTGGAACCTCAGCCCGCTAAAAAGAAAAGGTTGAAAGTTGTTGGAGAAATGAAATGAAATGGTGAAAAGGACGCTAGGGAACCTGCATATTGAGGCTTGTTTTCTGGAACACGGCTTGGAGAGTGCTTGTCCAGTTGTTCCTCAGCCACGGCTGTTATTATAACGTGGGCATAAGCATAGGCATGGGCATACTCACTAAGGCAAGTAACAAAGACGGTCAGCGTCTTCTGCAGTTGGTCTTCTCAGCTTGGCCACGGGTAGGCACAGCGTGGAAATGAAATCACATGGGCTTAGCAAAGTATATCAAGTGGCTTGTTGGTGATGAGACAAACAGAATGGGCTTCTTCTCTCCTCAGCATCGAGTGTTAATATATTCTCTTCCACTCATCTCTAGACAACAATGACGGGATATTTCATGTACCTAATACTAAAGAACTGAACTCCAAGTATTATAGACTAATAACATCTCATCATCGTCAAATACTCAGAACTACCCTATCTTTCCCCGCAATCGCCAACTTAGACTACCCGTTCCCCCGCGCAAGCCATGGTCCTTCTCCGCAGATCCGTTAAACTTTATACCCCATCTCATCTTAAGATAAAATGAGATGGAGTTGATGCCATTGGCGTTGGCGTCATCCTCACATGTTTTTCCCCAACGTCTTCCATGGTTGTCTCTTAAACCTCCAACTGCTACTGGCTCTTTTTTTTCCCTCTCTTCCCTCTCTTCCCCTCAGGAGGATTGGAGTGGTCTGATGAAGCAGATACGGAGGTGCAAGCCCGCTCAACGCCGACTGCAACCGGCTTATCATCCGGCAGTGAAGACTTCTCCAGTATTTGATTTTGATTTAAAAGACTTGACTTGTCAATTATCACTTTGTAGCCCTATCGGCGCCAAACACGGCCCTTGAAGGCCCGGGAGAAGCCACACGGAGATCCGACGCCGTTTCTTGTTCCCGTTACGGTTCCGCGTCTCCCTGATGTGCATGACTCACGGTTAAATCTAAGGCTCTCCAAGATCTGAGCATTTGAGAATGGCCTCGAAGACGGAGATGCGCCTCCGCATTTGAAACTCACTTCTCCATGGAGCTCCTAACTTGCTGTTCGAGTTCTTTGAGAAAGTGGCACTTTCTCTTCAACTAGCTACATCTTTGTAATCGTGGCTGCTAAAGCCAAGCATCAATCCAACATGAGGTGTAAACATCGGCAATTTCGAGAACTATGGATTAGCATCCAATTTCAATTTAAGCCAGGAACTTTTCCGAGTATCTCTAAAACAGCCCATTATCAGGTAGACAGACTATCAACTGAATGTAGCCACCGCTCTCTCAAGTCAAATTTGCTTACCGAGTCCTTGGAACTGGTTCCCTTCACCATCACCCAGTATCGATCCTCGGACACAGTTTGTCTTGCTATTTGTAACTTTGGCTCGAAATCTTGCTTGTACTCCTCATGCTCAAACTGCATCATTTTCATGTTCATTTATGCGTTTGTCTCCTTTTAGGGTCATCTTCTAATGTCTTAGATGGACGCTATACAAGCAGGGCTCAACAACTTAAGCTTAAAACCCCCCATGGCGTCAAGTCCCGGCTAAAGGAAACCCGCGATGTTGGCGAGCTATTCCAAATATCCTTCCCAGCAGCGGTTTGTTGCATTCTATTAACGCGTATACTTCTTAGCTCGTGCTCAACGAATTTTTAAAATCCACAGCTACAAATTTCTCGTTATCACTTGGCGATAACAGTCGGTTACACGACACTAGGACTGTGCAATACCATCATTAATGCAGCCAACCTTGCATCTACAGCCGGCCCATGTCTTCCAGTAACATCATTAGAGTGTGGTCATTGCATTGCCAATCTACTGGCTCAGGACCTGGGTAACAAGATCTACGGCGCGGGTGGCTGCAAGATACGAGATTCTATTCTCGTATATCACCGCATATATTGTAGGCCAACAGTTGATAGTCCTATTGTGCGACACTGACACGTGGATCTTCATAAACATTCCGAGCTGCAACACTCTCATGACGTCTTTTTTATTATCTCTTCTTGATCGAGGGGCTTCTTTCTTCCTATCAGCTGCATTCAATACAGCTTCTCTTTTCTAAGCAGCCGAAGAAAGCCCCAGCTCCTTGTAGAAAGATTCTGAACTAGGATCACGGCCCAGGAACTCCCTGAGGAACTCCAACTCGGGAATACTCCCTCCTCTCTCCAGAACGGTATGGCGATATCGGCGACCTTCCTTGCCGTCCATTGGGTTCTTGGCGAAGAACGAGTGGAACATATCGAGCGAGAACACCTCAGAGTAGAGGTAGCCGTAGTAGCCAGCATCGTATCCGCCAATAAAGTGGCCAATACCAGCATGTCGGTTGCCCCATTCCCTAGTCATAAGTTAGCCTTGTTAATTTAGGTCCTTGTTCTAACAGGTACTTACAGTCCCTCTCCGAGATCCTCGGGGCCTTTGGTACCAGAAATTTCGTGTCGGAGCTCGTTCCAGACTCGGCCAGCGTTAAGATTCTTGACAGCCTCATGTGACTCGGGTGTGTGTACAGTCATGTCAAACAGGCCGATGGTGAGCTGTCCCAGTGCGCCGATGGCTGAGTTGAGGCGCTTGGTGGAAACCAGCTTCTCAATGAGCTCATCAGGAATTTGCTCTTGTGTCTCCCAATGCTTAGAAAGCGACTTGAGAACGCTGGGAGTCCAGCACCAGTTCTCCAACATCTGAGATGGAGCTTCGACGAAATCAAGCACTGTTGAGGTTCCGTGGAAGTAGCTGTAACGGGTACGGCCAGCCAAGTCGTGGATGCCATGTCCCAACTCGTGGAACAGAGTTACGACCTCGTGATGCTTCAGCAAAGATGGCTTCTTGGGAGTTGGCTTGCTAAAGTTGCAGACAAGGGCAGTAACAGGATAATGCTTCTTTCCATCCTCAGTGACATAACCAGGCTCGAGGTTGAAATTGGCGTTATGGCCGTACTTGTTGTCACGAGGGTGAAGGTCCAAGTACAGGTAGCCATTGAAGTTAGAGCCCGAAGCCTCATCGTCCCACACACTGTAAATCAGAACATCTTCATGCCATACAATATCCTCGGCCTTGCCAGTAGGGCTGAGTCTGGCTCGCTCCTCAGGCTTAAGCTCAACAAACACAAAACCGAAGATCTCCTCGAAAATCTTGAGCATGCCAGCAAAAGTCGACTCGACAGGGAAGTACTGTGAGATCTTGGCCTCGTCGACGCTGTACTCCTTCTCTTTCTGGATTCGCGAGTAGAAAGATGTGTCCCACATGTAAAAGCTGTCGTCGAATGAGAGACCGCGCTCCTCGTAGTCCTTCTTCTTGTACTCCTTGAGAGCGTTGATTTCCTTGGCGCCACCCTCAGCCAGTCGGGTTCGAAGGTCGTCTAGGAAAGTTCGAACGGCAGTAGGGGTCTTGGCCATCTTCTCCTCGATGCGCAGAGCTGCATGATTATCGTAACCAAGGAGTCGAGCAGCTTCATCTCGAAGAGTGATGATCTCTTGGAAGATGGGCACGTTAACGTTGGCCTGAAGTAAGACTAATTAGTTCACACGCCCAGCACAAGATAAGTGTCTTGATCTTACCTTGTTAGATTCCGCAATAGTGTACTTGCGGCGGGTATCGGCGTTAATGGCATACTTGATGAGAGGGAAGTAATGGTTGTACTTGAAGGAAAGCTTGACTTTGCCATCGTTCTCACCAGTGCCCTTCTCCAGAGAGTCGATATCAATATCGTCAGCAGGAACTCCCTTCAGCTCCTCGGGAGTGAACCAAATGGCACCCTTCTCCTCGTTGAGGTTTGTCTGTGCCTTAATCTCAAGCTCGCTCAGACGCTTCTGGATCTCTTTGAATCTATCTCGCTTGGGTCCAGCGGGCAGGCGCAGACCGTTTCGAATGTACTTCTGTCGCTCCTTCTCAAGGACGTGTGACTGCTCCTTGGTGAGATCCTGGGACGCTCGGTTTCCATAAGCAGCATCAACAGCGTTGAAGATGTCTTCTCGCATGTTGCACTCGATACCAAAGTCATTGAAGACTCTCTCTGACTCGGTCGAGGCATCGCGTAGCTCCTTGTTTGTGGAAACATGGTGGTAGAAGGTCAAGATGCGTCTCTGCGTGGCAGCCAGGTTCTCATCTATGAGAATAGGCTCAAGTACATTGGCGAAGGAAGCCTTGTCAGCAGATGCATTGGCCGCCACAGAGTCAAGCACACTCTTGGTAGTATCACAGAGCTTCTTGGTTTCGGCAGCGATCGAGTCGGGGGTGGCGGTGAACAGAGGCGGCGCCTGAGGAGGGTTGCGATACTTGTCAGGAGCCATGGTGCTGGTGACAAGCTGTCTTCGTGATAGAATGGTTCGTGGGGCTTGGAATCTAAAGTGATTCACTATGGAGCCAAGGCGAGAGAAAGCCCGTGAGGAAGCCAGAATGACGGCGACGAGGAGGATGAAGAAGGAGAGTAGGAGGAGGAGGAGGGGCTTGCGGCGGGAGGCACGCTTAGCCAGCTTGGATATGATGACTGATGAGGTGGAATGTCTCCTGGCAAGTCAGCCGATTGGCTTAAAGATGGATAAGTTGGATGGATGAAGCAACCTACAATGAAAAGAGCGGTCCTTTTTCGCAGACTAATTCGATTGATCCGTGTTCAAGCGTCCAAGGCGTTAAGAAGAGTTACTGTAGATGCAGCAAGATGGGGCGTTACTGACGATAGCTAGCATAGAGCTCCCGCTCGGACCCGTTAAACCCAGTGGAAAACGCGGGGCAGGCGGATGTGGATGTGGTGTCATGGATGATCAAAGCGGCTAACGAGAAATATCAACTAATTATGTACCGTTTGTTTATGGCATAAACAAGGTTTTAATACAACCGCGATTAATTAGCCTTGACACAACAGCCGAAGTAAATAGAAAATATATGGTCATAATTTTTAGTTATTCAGATCAACCGTCAATATGCTCATAGGCAGCCATTGGCTCATTCACAATTACCACTCATGATAACTTCATAGCAACAAGGCAACGTGGTCAAGAGATACACAGAGCTTCATTCTTAACTCCAGCTACCTCCTAATTATCTACCAGAAATCCATACATGCTAGTACGTTTGCGCAAGCGCAGCAATAATTCATCATTTCAGCGTATCCATAGCCGAGTCCATCCATATCCATAATCAAACAAGCAAACGCCGGTCCGTCAACGCAGATGCATAACCTAATCCGCCCCTATCTTAACAGTGTTTAGTTGGCGAGAATGGTTCGCACGAGGTCTGCGTTCATATGCTGTTAGTAACTGCCTACACTGTGCTTTAATGGCGCAACACTTACCAGTGTAGTTGACCTGGCCTGAGCTGGTGTCAACGGCCTTGAGAAGCTCATCGACCTCCTCGTCGGTCATCTTCTCGCCCAGGTTTGTCAGGATGTACTTGAGCTGACCGACGCCGATGAAACCCGTCATATCCTTATCAAACACTTGGAAACCGCGGCAGTATTCCTCAGGCTCGCCGGGGTCGCGGAAGCCGCCTGGGCGGTTCAGAACACGCTGGAATGTCTCGAAATCGACTGCGCCAGAAAAGTCAGTCATGCGCTCCTGAAGCTCGTCGTTGCAGAGGAGTGTACTCACATTCGCCGCCAACATTCTTCTCGAGGTCCTGGATCTCGGCGAGGGTAGGGTTCTGGCCGCAAGCGCGGAGAAGATCACCGAGGCTGTCAACAGTGACACGGCCGTTTCCGCGCTTGTCGAACAGGGCAAAAGCCTCCTTGTAGTTGGTAGAAGCCTGAGAATCGAACTTGTTAGAAGACATGATTGCGGGTGTTTTATGACGTTGCAAAGTTTGTAAAGAATGAATGCGATTGAAAAGCGTTGCGACTCAAGCGTAGATGTAGAAGGATGCAAATGCAGGAAATTCCAAGGCTTGTGCCGCGCGAGCTGATGCCAAACCAACTTCCAACTATTCGGGCGAGCAAACTGTCGAATCAGAAGGCGGGGTGCATTGTTTACGCGGGCGAAGAAAGGGGTGTCCGGGGCAACTGGAGCTCACCATTTTATTGGGTTTATTAGAGGAGTGGTAGTGGTGTGGCTGGCTGGGTCGGTAACACAACAAACAGTTATACAACGATCAAAAGAGTCTTTGTGATGGTTTCTCAAAACAGAAAAATGGTGTTGAGAGGTTGAAAGATGAAGGAAGTAGAAAAGAGGGCCAAGTCTACATTCCATGGGCACTTCCTCTCCACGCTCTGGCCTCCCTGGTGTCTTTTCCCAGCGACTGACGGGGCAACGGTGTCGGGTTCATGGCCCAACCTTGAGCCACGTCTGTAGGTCAAAAATAGCCTGAGCGCTTATGCTCCCCCAATAATAGATCTACCGTCTCATCAATTATGTCTGCCGTCCACTAATATCTCTAGGCGGTGAAACTATCGAAACCGGAGAAAGTAATGCATAACCCCTTTGAACATATTGACATTTATGTCGCATACTAGTCTGGGAATACGGGTTATGAATGGTCATAAAATATTGAATCTCATGGTGACTATTCTGTTAGTTTTGCTTGTCTTGGCAGAAGTACTCCGTTGTGTACAATACCTCCAGAGGTCATCATGACTCCTCAAGCAACAGAGTACCATGAGAAACATGCGAATTGATTACCTCTTTTCGCCAGAACAGCAAGTGTGTCTGCGATGCCGACGCTCATACGTATATCTTTGGTAAGGTAGACAATAATCATTTTGTCTTCATCGTGGTTTCATTCAAGCTCATGCACTATACAATATACCCACAACTATGTCCAATTTGGCTGGACTGTATATGCAATTCTGTTGGATCGTAAACCACTTATCCGTACATCAGAGGCCAATTTGCATCTACGCATGCCTCAAACTAGATAGTCAAATTAATATCATGCCTCCATGTTGGCTTGACCCTGCAACGCCAGATATGTCATAATCGCTATCGTAAATCGGTTAATCTCTTAACAATCCACCAAGCCCAGTTCGCCTTAAACCGCGAATCTCGGAAATTATTCTCGACAAGGTCATCTCCAACTTTAGCCAAGCTTCAGCCCTTCAAAAGCGATGCAACGGCGTCCCCGTCATTCAAATAGAGCTTATCGTAGATCGTGATCGCTTGTTAGTTACCGATCGAGATGATGTCCTGCATGCAATTCCGGCAACCGAGAGACATGACTTGCCTACCCTAAACTCCCCGTGATGGACTTACATGCGATCGCCTCGTACGTCACCTGGCTACAAATCAAATCCGTCCAAGTACAGATGAAACAATTTGGATACTTCATCCTGAACGATGAAATGATATAGAGTTGCGAAAATGGCTGTCTTCTTGCCATTGATGTCTGTTGAATTCGTTCCAAGGCCACTGCTCCATGATCTCCTATGAGGAGCCATCACGACGATGTAACGGTCAGATAACACCCGTGGCTACATCGTGTGGAAAGAAACTTGCGGGATCACCCGGCTGGCCAAGCCGGCAACTACCTAATTATAAACAAAATGAGAAACAGCTTTCAACGTCGCAGTTCGATTGACTTTTATTAGACTAGGTGGTGTATTTGCTTGTAACTCCAGTTCTGTATAAAAGTCCCGATAATCATGGTATACTAAGTTCCTCTAGGGTAACAAAAGTAATAATAAAGCTATATAAAGAAGATGATAATTGGAGGAAAGTTAGACAAACACTTAGTATAAGATTAATAAGTGAGATTGTTTAAATTTAGTAGGTGCTTCTATAACAGTACCTAACGTGCGACAGGCGATCACCTCAGCTGTAGTCGTATGGCGTCTGAATGTAAAGCCCCGCAGCTCAACTCTTTGCGACTTTTATCCTCGGCAACGTCGCCAAAGAGAGCTCATACAACATCACATAACACTCAATCTTTCATAACCACTAATTGCCATACGCATTCCTTCAAAGATGGCAACTGAAGCTGCTGTTCGTAAGTTCTTCTCGTCCTCCGCCTATGCTGTGGCGGGCGCAAGCTCAAACCCTGCAAAGTTCGGACATCGAGGTAAGGTTTCCCTGTTGCAGTATTGATATAATGCTTTTCTAATCAAATAACTTATATAGTTTTTGTCTGGTATCTCCACCATGACCTGCCAGTGACTCCTATCAACCCGGGATCAGAGACCGTCAATGCTTTGAACAAGGATCATGCCACTGTTCCCAACGTGACAGCACTTTCGAACCCGACACAGACGTCTCTATCAGTTATTACCCCTCCAGCAGCAACTCTGCAGGTGCTCCGTGAGGCAAAGGAGAAAGGTATCCCGTCTGTCTGGCTGCAGCCTGGTAGCTTTGATGACGCCGTCCTCAAGTTTGCCAACGCCCCGGGAACATTTGAAGCTGTTGTTGCTGGCGATGGTGGCCGAGGTCATGAGGGATGGTGCATCTTGGTGGATGGAGAGCGAGGACTGCAGGCAGCAGGCAAGCTATGAAATTGATCATATGTAGATATTGCCATGCTAGCTTGAGAGCTCTGTCGTATTGTATGTATATACGGTTATTTTGCTTTCCAGTCATGCCAGTATATAAAGATTGAACGCTAAGTGGAATAGTAGTAACTGTCTAGGCCTGGATGTAGGTCTAGGTCTGGCGAATTAGGGATAGGCACGTAACAATGGCTTACAACTGGACAACATGATACTGGAACCAAATAAACAACGGAAATCTCTTTACAACAGATACCTACTACTACTAGGCAACTCACCGTATCTGGTTCATACGTAGCATATTATTATCTCTGGGGGTTTCATTGGTGACCGCTGGCGCAATCCATGTTTAGATCTCTGGGCCGGGGTTGCTGGATCCACCGAAGTAAACAAACGCGACAGGCCCCACACCGACACTTTGCACGTCTGGGCGTCTGATCGATCAAAATATACCTTACAAGCGAGTATCACCAATTCCTTCCACACAACCATCCTCCACCGCTCCTAGTTCGCAGTTGTTCTCATACAGCGTGCAATTTTGTATTTATGCTGAACTGAAACTTGCGATGAAAGCGATTACTCATTGAATTTTCTTCATTCTTTGTTGTCCTCTGCTACGGCTGTCTTTTCCCCTGTTTGCAACCGACGCATCGCGTCCCAACGTTAATTCTCAATACCCTTGATCGCGCTTCCACGCGCACTGCTGTCACCATCATGTCTTTCGAAGACACCACCGATCAATTCATCACATACGAGAGTCGCTTGGCCTCTTTTCAAAAGAGCGCAAAGAAGCGAGGTTCTGCTGCCAGTGGAAGAGGCACCAAAGCCCTCGGCTGGCCACACAAGAGCATAACACCCGCAAGCGTATGTTTTTCTTTGCACACCGATTAAAGCGACTGCTAACATTACGACAGCTTGCTCGCGCTGGACTCTTCTTCAACCCTACACCACAAAATCCCGACAATGCTTCATGTTTCCTCTGCCATAAGGGCCTTGACGGCTGGGAAGCGAACGACGACCCTCTCATCGAGCACTTGAAGCACGCTCCCGAATGCGGCTGGGCAGTTGTTGCCGCGATCGAGGCCGAAGTTGGAGACTATGCGCAACAAGACCCTGACCAGCCATACATGAAGGAAGCTCGAAAAGCCACATTCGCTGGCAGGTGGCCCCACGATTCCAAAAAGGGATGGAAGTGCAAGACCAAGCAATTGGTTGAGGCGGGATGGAAGTACACACCAACCGAAGATTCAGATGATATGGCTACTTGCACCTACTGCCAACTCGCGCTTGACGGTTGGGAGCCTGGCGATAAGCCTCTGTAAGTATTGTGTGTTCTTTCCTCGTGATCCACCAACTAACAACGTACAGTGATGAGCACCACAGCCGATCACCCGACTGCCCTTTCTTCATTATGCTTGAAGCATCGCAACCTGCCAAGAAATCGAGCAGAAGCAAAGCAGGACGTGTATCTAAAGCGTCCCGCCTATCTGTCCAATCTGTTGCTACAGTCGCTTCCGAGACCACCTCAATAATCGATTCAACAGCTGCTATGGAGGACAGTGTGTTGACAACGAGCTCGACCGCCCAAGGCGGAAAAAAGACAAAAGCACGCAAGGCGACTACAAAGGGACGGAAAACAAAGGCCAAGAAGGATGCACCAACTGAAGAGCCCGAGGTTTCAATTGGAGAAGAATCATCGCTCAAGCCTTCTCGAGGCAGAAAACGCGACAGCACAGCAGTGGAAGATGTTAGTGCTGCTGTTTCCGAGGGCCCACCAGGCAAGAAGCGCGCGACACGTACACACGACAGCGTGGTTATAAATGAGTCAACATTAGAACATGAGGAAGACCCAGACACGACCGGAGCTCCAGCCACTAAGAAGGGTGGAAAGAAGAAGGCAGCCCGAAAACCTACATCCAAATCTGCTCGCGATGTCTCTATAGCCTCTGTTACATCAGAGCTGGCTACCACGACTTACGAAGCAACCCCTGGAACGTTCCCAGACGATGACGAAATTGAACGACAGCTCGAAGCTGATCTGGAGAGACAGCTCTCAGATGACGACGAGATAACTGCCGATTCGGATTCGGAGAGACTCAAGACAAAGAAAGAAAAGTTAGCCAAGGCTGAGCAACTTGAATATTCCCGCGACTATCCTATGTTGAACCCTGAGCCAGTAGAGCCAAATGAGGAGGAAGTTGAAGACGAACTCAGGGCTTTGCAAGCTGAGATGGAGGTCGATGAGTTAGAAGCTGAGCCCGTGCCGCAACCTGAGCTAGAATTTGAAGCTGAGCCCGAGGTTGAACACGAAGAGTTGCATGTTCCGAAGAAGGGACGAAAGGCTGGAACCAAGAAAGTATCAAAACAAACCAAGTCGAAGAAAGCCAAGGCGGCACCAGAGCCTGCTCATGAGGACGAAATTGAGCCTGAGCAAACCCAGCTTGAGGAGCCCACAGAAGATGTTACCCAGCCAGAAGCAGAGGCTGAAGTAGACGAGCAACCTCATGAGGACAGTCTCGCTAGCACCGACACTGTGCTTAAGAAGTCGGCGGCTTCTCGCTCGAGTGCAGGCAAGCGAAGTCGTGGACGTCCATCCCGAGCCTCTCTCGTCTCTCACGCTTCTGCCGATGAGCTTGAGCTGGTTGAAGCACCAGCGGAAACTCCTACTGAGCCCACCGAGGAGCCCGTGAAACGGCCCCGGGGACGCCCATCCAAGGCCTCATTAGCATCTCGTGCATCTATCGCGGCTGAAGAGAGTCAATTGAGTGATGCACCCCCTAAGCGTGGCCGTGGTCGTCCATCTAAGAAGTCACTGGAGGCTCGCAAGTCGATGGAAGCTGCAGCAAGCCAGGAGTCGACGCGGCCTTTTACTCAACAAGTGGAAGAGCCAATGCAGGAAGACGTAGAGGTTTACGCGTCTGAGGAGCAGAAAGAAGAGCTTGAGTCGGCACAACCATCATCTGCAGCAGAGCCCGTGCCTTCGTCCCCACCCCCAAGCTCAGCTCATATGGCCAACCCGCCCTCCACTCCTGGAAGGATTATATCTCCTGCGCCTTCAGCCAGACAAGCAGCCATCTCTCCTTCTCAGTCTCCTCAGTCCTCAGATGCGGAGAACCAACCGCCATCGTCAAAACAGACGTCCAGTGCCAATCCCAAGAAGGTCGCAATCGCGCCTGTGGCATCTACACCCACACGTAGCTCGCCTATGCGCAGCTCACCATCCAAGCGCAATGTGATTGCGGGACTCCGTAGCACAGCACCTTGGACGGAGCTGGACCTCGAGGCCATCTTTGGCACACCGCGTAACAATTCGGAGAAGGAGAACGGTATAGAACGATACCTTAAGCAGGGCCAGACTTTGACGTCACCTGAGAAACAAATGACAGTGCAGGAGTGGATATTCTACAATGCTTCAGAAGCTGAGAAGAAGTTGAAGCATGAGTGCGAGTCGATTGTCCACCGGTTTGAGAGCGAAGGCACAAAGGCCATGCGCGTGCTCGAGGGATTGGTTGTGGAATGAGACATGACATGACTTTCTGGAGAACTTTACTGAATGACGGGTGGGAGGCAAAAGCTGGATACATACAGAGTCTGCTTCTGCTCTTGATGCGACACAATGCGATGTGCACGAACAAACAAGCTCAGGAATGACGGCGTTGGGACATGATGAATTTTTTCAGATACTCGATTTTACCTTAATGAATGAAAAGAGCATGGCTTTTGTTACAAACAGGCAAGCTTTCCACTGTACCTATGTCATATCTGGGTTGGTTGTTTGAATTCAGCCGCCAGGTATCGTCACATTTCTAAAGACCGACGCCGTTCAGGGACCAGCCAGCAGCAAAGCTACGTCAAAGCCGTCGACGATCTATGCGAGATTGACTCTACACTATATTCCCTGACCAATTAGCTTTGTGTGTCTTGACATTCCAGATCTTCACAGCGATACTGTCCCTAGTAAACTAGCTCCTCCAGCTATGGTTGATCACCTGTCTCGGGCGCCACGAGGCGTTCTAGGCGTTCTATGTCCCTTGCATTCCAAGCTAAAAGCCCAGAACCCTTAAGAGTGCATCCTTAGCCTATTCCGTCTCACATCTTGGACCTGACGATAGGGCTTTGGGATGCTTGAAGATCCAGGCGTTTGTGGGAGACGAGGTCTAGGTTCCTGGGGGAAGAACATTTTAGATATAGAGGGACGAGGGGAATGTGCAATTTGTGTCAGAGATCCAAGACACTGCCCGAATACCCTCACACAAACCACTTCCATTTATTCCACTTGACTCAGCACACCAGCAAGACCATCTCTCTTCAACCAAATCCACAACCAAGCAACACTACAGAATGCTCGGTCTCTCTTTTCCAGGCTTTCCCGTTTCCAGAGTCTGGGTGATATTCCCTCGTCGCCGATCGACAGTCGACGCCGAAGTCGCATATCTCATGACCCTCGAGGCGGGCAACTTGGACGAACCCCTTTGTATAAAGCGAAAGGAGCTTGGAATGAGCGACTGGTAAAGGAAACCACAAATAGAAAGAAGAAAAAAGGAAAATAAAGAAACAACAGTGAGTAGAATGGTATTAAATAGGCATGACCCAGAACTAACAGTAATACTAGATATATCTTTCCGGTACGCCTGGTAGCGGAGCCGGATATTGCACATCTCGAGACGAATTTACGATGTTATAAATACCTTTCTTTTGTCAAAATGTACCTCAATAAGTCGGACGGCTGTACTATGTCCATTTGATTTATCAAATTACATCACACAGAACAGACAGCAAAATTGCAGGCCTCAGCTCGCCAAATCGGCGGCGACGATAATCAATTTTTCAACCTCATACAGCGCCCCCTCTTGTTCTCTGAACTATTAAACCTGGTCGCCCATGACCACCAGTTCCCGCATCCAAAATCAGTCTCCTTGTTCGTTCTCATGGTATATGTAAAGGAGTGTTTGGTATCTCAACGCTGGTTTCTATATGCTTCCCAATATGCGCCAAAAGAGTGTCGTGGCAACAAGCCAAATATTCAAGTATGTAAAGTCATCTCTCCTCCAAAAGTGTATGTTCATTGAGTATCCACGAAGCGTAAATGTGAATATGTAATCGTTGTCCAATAGACGTTATCGTAAATGAGTGTCGTGAAGATTTATACAGAAAAAGTGTTTGTGGTTGAAGATTAAATGAGGACCGCTAGCATCGACAGCAGGGCGATGAAAGTGGCAAAACTAGCGGTCAAACGAGACGCGGCAGCTTCGACAGTCGAAGGCGCTGCAGTCTCATCTGAGCTAGAAGTCGTAGTACGTGTCTCGAGACGTGACTTGGTCGTGCTCAAAGCAGTGGCAGCGCCAGCAACGTCTGTTTCTGTTGCAGTTTCGGTAGCACCCACCTTGTCAGAACTTGTAATCTTAACTGTGGTTGCGGTGACAGTTCCAGAAGCATCAGTCTCTGAGGCATCTGTCTCTGAAGCAGCCTCGGACGTAGCCCCAGAAGTAGCTTCAGACGCAGCCTCAGAACCGCTGGTCGCGGTCGCGGCAGAACCATCAGTCTCTGAGGCAGTTTCGGAAGAGTCTGTCTCGACTCCCTTGGTGTGAGCAGTTCTAGATCCTGTTTCTGTGACAGTAGAAATCACATCAGTCTCAGAGTCACCAAGCGACGATGTCACGGTCACAACAACACTCTTGGTAGGAACAAACAAAGTGGTGGACTCACCAGCTTCAGAGTTTTCGGACCCGTTGGTTGATGTCTCCTCAGCTGCTGTCTCAGTCTCGGTCGCCTCGGACCGTTCGGTTGTCTCGGCTGGAACCGAACTCTCTTCAACAGCTTCTACAGACGTGGTAGGCTGTGATACATCCGAGGTCGCTCCAGCTGCATCTGTCGTTGCTTGGGCTGCCGTTTCACTAAGCTCAGAGTCTGTGGAAGCGGGTTCAATGATCTCCGTGCTTTCATCGCCGACGCTTGAAGGCTTGGGATCGTTAGAAGTAGGCTCTGCCTGCTTTGTAGTCTTCTCTTGGACAGTTGTAGGCTTAGCAGCGTCAGTGGTTGACTGAGGTTTGGCTTCAGCACTGCTCGTTTCGGGCTCAGACTCCTCCGATGTAACAGGAAGGGCAGTGAAACCACCAGAGGTAGCCTCAACTTGACCTGTTGTTTCCACATTAGGAGTTTCAGTAACCTGGGATTCGGGACCAGAAACAGCTGTGGTGGCACTCGTGGTATCCTTTCCATCACAATATTCGACAAACTGATTGAACTGGGGCTCGACGTAGTCTCGGACAGTCTTCTTAGTCTTCTCCGTGTTGTCACTGATACATGTTCGGCAGATACTGTAACTGCCAAGGAATGAGGAGCCCTTTCGGCAAAGCTTGTCTGACTTGCCTGTTGACAGAGCAATCTTGTAAGCACCATCGCAGTCATCGTAACAGATGGCTGGAGTGACGTCCCGTGTATCAAACATGTGCATTCCACGTCGTTGGTTGTTGTTAGGGGCGTAGTCAGAAGACTCTACTACTGAGGTAGTAGCATCAGGCCAGTCGCTCAAGGTTGTTTGGGAAGCCCAGTTTCCAGTGGTGAAGGTCTTGAGCTTCTTGCTGACGATCTTCTCATAAACTTCTTTTTCGAAGATGTCGTAAGAAAGACCAAAGGCCTCAGGGTTCAGGTTGAAATAACCAGGAGATCGGGGGTAGTAACTGGTCTTGTTCTTACGCCACTTGGTCTTCTTGATTTTAGGAGCCTTGATACAGTACTGAGGCTCACACAGGTAGTCCTCATCCGGCGGCTCGGCCCAGACGTTACACCACGCGGGCTTCGGTGGGTTGCAAACATAGCCAGGCTCACAGCCAAATGTGAGATCAGATTTGGAGTCGAGCGGCGCAGATCTACCCGTAGGCTTGGGGCACAGAGTGATTCGCCCAGGAGTGGCAGTGACCGTGGTTGGAGGAAGCTGTACTGTTTGACCGATCGTCAAGGTGGTAGTGTAAACAGTTGTTGGGCCTGGGACCACTGTGACAACAGTTTGTCCATCTTTGGTGATGGTCAATGTCTCTGCAGGCAATCGCTCGGTGACAACCGATTCGACTGTCACGGTGGCTTGCTCTCCAGGTACAGTGACAACAGTCCTCTCTCCAGGCACAGTGGTAGTTCGTTCTTTGCCGGACACTGTAACGACCGTTTCCTGACCAGGAAGAGTAACAGTCCGCACAATGGTTCTCTCTTCACCGGGTTGAACAACAGTCTTGGGTACTGTCACTGTCTCATCTTCTCCAGTCTCGGTGATAGTTACCCTGCTTCCAGGAATGGTAACGGTGCCGGTGATTGTTACACCAGGCGCAGTGATGGTAGTTCCAGCTTCAGTCACAGTGCTTCCAGATTCCGTGACGGTCTTCCCAGAAAGGGTTACCGTTGTTCCGGCCTCTGTGACTGTAGGCCCAGTGACAGTAACGGTTTCCCCGTCCTGGGTGATTGTAACTCCAGGCTCAGTGATCGTGACCGGAGGTAGAGTCTGAATTAGCGTCTCTCCTGGTTGAGTCTGAATAACAGTCTCTCCTGGTTGAGTCTGAATAACAGTCTCTCCCGGTTGAGTCTGAATGACAGTCTCTCCTGGTTGAGTCTGAATAACAGTCTCTCCTGGTTGAGTCTCAATAACAGTCTCTCCTGGTTGAGTTTCAATGACGGTTGGCCCGGGAACAGTCTCGATTAATGTCACTCCAGGCCGAGTCTGGACCGCAGTGGTTCCTTCTGTCACTGTCTCCGTTACTGTTGATGCAGCCTGGGTTTCGGTCACTGTCACCTTTTCAGTGACCTTCTCCGTAACCTTCTCAGTCACTGTGACCTTGTCCGTGACAGTGATCTTATCGGTAACGGTGGTAGTGCCACCAGGTGCGCTTTGAAAGTGTTAACGAGAGATCCTTAAACAAGTCATAACAACTTACCAAGATTCAGTCGTTCCAGGAGGCGGATTTGTGGTGGTTGGAGGCTCCGTAGCTTCACTAGTTGTCGTGGGAGGTACGGGGATTTCACTTGTTGTCGTGGGAGGTACGGGGATTTCACTTGTTGTCGTGGGAGGTACGGGGATTTCACTTGTTGTCGTGGGAGGTACAGGAGGCTCAGCCGTGGTGGTTGGAGGCTCGGGCCCTTCGTTCGTGGTAGTGGGAGGAACTGGAGGCTCAGCCGTGGTGGTTGGAGGCTCGGGCCCTTCGCTCGTGGTAGTGGGAGGAACTGGAGGCTCATTGCTTGTGGTCGGAGTCCCAGCGGGGTATGAATCTGTAATGGTGGGAGGCTCGAGGAGCGGCTGGCTTGTCGTAGTCGGGAGCTCAGGAGGCTGATATGTTGAAGTTGGCGGGGGTGCAACAGTGTAGGTAGCCGTGATAACTGGAGGCCCAGGAACAGGCTCGGTGCTGGGCGGAAGAACCACTGGTGGAGAGCTTCCAGGATATTCTCCTGTAATGGTCACAACAGTTGTCACAGGAACATTGCAGCCGCACTTGATATCAAAGACCATGTTTGCGCTGGTTCCAGGGGCCTCGGCTGTTGTGGCAGGCGATGGAATATCGGCATTATCCTTCTCAGCCGGCCCAGAGGAGACAGCTTGCGGTACTGGTACTACCGTTGTTTCTGGATCGTTGGCAGCATACGTCTGAGGTTTAGGGGAGTTGGCGATATAACCATCTTGAGCCTGAGTAGCGGCAGGAGCAGGCTGAAGAGTCACCGATTCACTCCTTCGGTACAGACTGTCCCCATTATTTTGAGCTGGAATCTCGACAGCTGCAGCGCCTAAGACGCTGAGCAATAGTGAGAAGCGCATGATGAGTGACTGCCTTTGACGCAATGAGTGATAGCAGCGTCAGGCTCGTATGGCCCAGATAGCGAGTGTATCGAAAGCGAACGTCGAGGTCCAACTACTCCTGATTGAAATGTTAGAGTGTCGAACAAAGGGTAGACAAGCCTTGCGTAGGACCCAGACAGATATATGATATATAACTGGGGACTAGATTGGGGGCTGAGCACGGAGAGAGAAAGACTTACCAGATGCTAGTAACGTGAATATTCAACACCACTACTTACACCAACATTCGCAATTAGAGCTAATTTCCTCCCAAATAAGCCACACCGGTCTATTAACGTGGTAAGAATGCCGCTGAGAAGTCGAGTTGCGAGCCGATACCAGAGCAGAGCCGACTCGCCAGAATCCCAACGTGGTGATAAGATGAATGAGTAAGTAGGTAATCAAACTCAACAGCCAAACGTCAGCTCAAATTAAAGAGATCCCAGTCTGGCGACTGCATAGAAGACGAGTTAGGACAAAGGGACAGGGCAAAAGATCCATCAGGCGGGTGTACAACTGAAGCTAAGTTCTGTATGACTTTGTGGGTACCTCACCTGAGCTTGCTTACCTTGACGATGCGTAGCATGAGCAACAATGCATTTACATGCACTGAGCATGGATGAGAACAAGGGTCTGACAGGGGTTCGCACGTTGAGATATACCCTAATTGAGCAAGCAGCACGGCCTTACAGGTCCACTTGGACAAGGGCCTTGTCTTGGTGCCTTCACGTCGGAAGGCGAATGCGCGCACTTGGACTCTGGAGAGAGATCCAGGTTTGCGGGCCGTGAAGGGGCGGAGAAGTGACAATAACACATCACATTAACCCACGGGGGTTCTGCTGACAACATGCCGACACGGCGACCTCGTGACAAGCGAATGGAACCGGAGATCTGACACGGTTGGAAAAACAAAATTGACTGAGAATCAATCCAGCGGTACTCCGTTCCTCAGCCTGAAAGTTGAGGTTTGATGAGCGAAATCGTGACGTTGATAGTGGCACTGCATACTGGAATTGATAGTATGCATCTTAGTGATAAAAATAGCCAATGCTGCATCACAACATATCGGCTTGCTTTGCAAGGTACGCCATTGATGCTGTGGCTAAAGCGAAGCCGGATCTCTAAGGACATCGGAAACGATTGGGTGTAGAGACATCATAACTCCCCGTATTAGAAGTGCACGTTATCCAGTCACATTGTTCCTGGTCGAGTCATTGGGCACAAGACGCAGCTGCATAAACAATAAGGCAGAACAAGTGCGGCACACAAATACAAAGACGTGCTGTCGCGTCCTTGGATGCAAAGTCGAAGAAGTGGAGTGGCCTCAAGTTCACACGTTCAAGCTTATAAGTGAGGTTGAGGAGTAGGAGTTGGAGGCGGCTCCTGCCTTTCGGGTTCGAGACTAATCGGTGTGGCTTGCATTCAGAGTGAAACGGGCGGGCAGGAAGGCGCCACAGCCTGATGGCCAGGGCATTTTGTTCTTTGATTGGCGGGAGTCTAAACAAAGCAACCCAATCCAGGGCGGAAGTTTTTTGTTTCGATCCAGCCCTGTAGAAGCGGGAGTAAGTGGAGACGTGATCTTCTATTAGATACCTTGATGTAAAGGTAGACATTACACCTAAAGGCATACAACGTAACCTCTGATATCGAGCCTTCTCTTCAGACCATGGCCCGTAGAAATAAGACCTGCTTCATACAAGAAAGAATTTTCTTTGCATATTTCGAACTAGGCTCTCGCGTACCTGACTTTAGATGTCGGTCAACGTAGGCACGAGGCGTAGGTGCTGGGTTCATTAGTGCACTAAAAGCTTACTCCCCCCACTGGACCTACCCTGGCCCCACCGTGGCCCACACGCCGAGCCTCGAAAGGCAGAACTTAGCAGAGAGAAAGAGTCGTCCAGGCTACGGCGTACGGATACACAGCACAGCAATACACACACGTCAACAAGGTGCTCGGATCAAATATGGTCCTTGGTCAACTCAGTTCATCGCGGTCGTTCATGATTGAATCGCCATCTCAACTTTTTCTTTGTTCTCTCAATCCACGCTCATTTGCGAAATGCCCCTCCCAATAGCCGAACATCGTCCTCGTCGGGTGCTGCGTAACCTACCTACGCCAGAACAAGCCTATGATGGCCGCAGCCTGCAATCTGCAACCCCGCGGTCTTACATCTGCGCGACTTTTCGTTAATAACGGACTGTCTGTGGGGGCCACGATGAGTTGCGTCCGAGATGCAGCGAACCAAGAGAATTGAGAGGTTGCCAACGCACTCTTGATGGAGAGAACATCCTTGTACCACCCCGTAGCGCGAAGAATAAACACATTTATGGCAATGGAGTCTCTGCCCTCCTTGGCCTCACGGAGAGGGGGGTCCGACGGTGTGGTCTCGTCGCATTGTCTCCTCCCCGACATGTGCCAGTGCTTATTTTTGGCAGGGATGTGCATGGTAAGATCGGCCATGTCACTCTCATCCTAGTCAAGCCCAGCCTCCAAAGTCTCTTTACATCTTTACCCGTCCTTCAGCAGATGGCACTTTTGGATTCGACTCTGTGATGGTGAATTTTCTGCTGACATTCTCTGCCAAAACCAGACAACTGTTCCGTTCGGTCATGCCCGCGTCCGCGTCCATGTTCTGTCGCAATTTTAAGAAAGAACCAGTCTTTTCCCTCCAAGCTCCGAGCCTGATCAATCCAACCAACTGGTTCGGTTCAACCTACCAATTAACTTTATGTGAGATCGCTCTGATTCCAACTGCGTGGGCCACATGGTAGCCGTGGCTGTTGGTCAGTCAGTGAAACAAGCCACGACCAATAACTTATTGTTGGTTCGTCCGATTCTCGGCCATGGCTACTTAGTCTTTGTTCACCAATTACTCCTCAGCATGGACCTGAACAGGGCCGTCCCTCTTCAATCATCGGTCTGCATACTGTAACTCTCACCTCTTGCAAGATGAGCTGGATGACCCTGCTCGTGGCGACGCCTATACCCTGGCTTAGTCCTAGGACGAGTCTGGGCCCATAGATCCATACAAGTCCTCGAGGTCAGCCGCCCGCTGCTACCGCTGCCCAAAATTTCTGTTCTTGGAGTGGACGAACCACGTTCAACTTTCATAGCCTTACAGCAAGTGGTAAGATCTAGCTTTAAAGGATTGAGGCTGAGCAGAAACATAATAATTAACCCCCTGTCCAAAGGTATCTCTCCAAGTCAGTGTCAGCTTGAAAGCGTGACCATAAACGTACCAGTGCATGCAGAGCATGGTACATCGCAGCGAGGTGGTGTCCATTTTCGCATGGGAACCACTGAGCAGCATGGATAATTCTCAATGGCAAATTAAAAATCCCCGGTCAGCGAATGTGCTGTTGAGACACGAGGAACAGCTGATCATTCAGCCCTATCCTACAGTTTCCAGTGGCGAATGTTTTGCTCGACAGCGAGTACTGTACTTTTGCTCTGCAGCTTCATACCAAGCCTTAGATACCGTTTTGGATTCTCTCCGCGCCGTTCTCTTTCTTACTCTATGGTCGTTTTACCTTGGCGTCTGGTTCACTATCCTTGCCCACTTTAACATGCATACATTGCACAAACCCGCCGCCCATCGAGCCGCTTGGATACTGTAGCGATCTTTGATTCTAGACCGAGGCTGCTTCTTTGTCCGATAGGAATCCCCTACCTTGCCGAACCAACCCTGTGTTTTCTGTCATTTGCCTCTCAGCGGATACCCGGCTTACTTGCCGATTTTGAAGGACGCCTTAGGATACTGGGTAAGCAATGGTCCAGTAGCATCTCCCTACCGTTGATTTCTCTCGAACGCCTCCTCTGTGCGACGCTCTCTGAACATTTCATGATCGCAGTCATGATGTTCAGAAACACTGTGTCGTGGGCATTCTTGGCGGCAGCCATAGGTCCTGCTGCCGCTCAATTCGATGCCTGGAAAGATGGCCAAGTTAGCACTGAAATATGCATTTGGAAACAACCAAGAGGTAAGCATACTAGCTACTTGGTCAGTCAGTACTCTGTCTAATGTCTAATTAGCTATCATGATCCGGGATATGGTGTATCTGGATGGTGGTGATATCAAATGGACTGCACATATGAACGATGGTCAAACAGAGACAGGACTTGACACTGGTAAGTTATTTCGTGCCATGTTCAACTTTTCATGGCTAAATTTTCAAGGTAACAACCAAGGAATCATTCTCAACTTCAACCTGAGCACTCCATTCAACACAACTACCAATGTGACTAGCATCCTTCTCGACGACCCAGCCATGTCGAAGGCTCGCGGTGGTTCAGGAAACAGCAACGGTGCTTCGCCAAACTTCATCGATGGTGCCCTTCTTGGCAACGATGATGAGTTCTTTCTTTACGGCGGAGATCTATTGCGAAACGACGACTTGTACGAGGCACCCGATCAAGATCAGATTTTGGGATATCAAGCATACCAATATGGGCCCGACAAGCCAGTATGGAAACCAGGTTTCGTCGACCCGAAGTTGGACAAGGGCGTCACTCGATATGTTGCTTATGGAGGCGGTGTAAATGTGCCATCCGAGAATCTTGCATTTTATTTCTCTGGTCTGCGATCGCCCACGAATGGAGAGTTCTTCACAAATGATATAGAGAAGAAAGCCACCAAGGTTTCCGACACATTGATCACCTTGGACATGGAGGAACAACTCTACGAGACCTGGTCCAACACAACACTCAGAGGTGTCAAAGGACGCGCCAACGCAGAGGTTGTCTGGGTTCCCGTGGGTAAGAAGGGCATTCTTGTTGTCCTAGGCGGTGTTGTCTATCCCGAATGGGCAGGACGAAGTGGCAAATCAGCCAACGAGAAAGAGAGCGTACGTCGCATCCAAGTGCACACAGTCTGTCTAAGCTGATGTTGACACTTTTTGATGATAGGAGAAACAAAGTCCCAAGTTCATGCAGACCATCGACATTTACGATATCCAAGGTAAGAAGTGGTACAACCAGGAAACAAAGGATGGCCCAGGTGCACGAACAAGAGGGTGCGCCGTGGTCGCTACAGCTTCCGATCGCTCAAGCTTCAATATCTTCTACTATGGCGGATTCGATGGTGTCCATCCAACAGATCCTTTCAGTGATGATGTTTGGGTACTCTCGCTGCCATCATTTACTTGGATCAAGATCAACGAGGGAAAACCGATTCATGCTCGCGCCGGACACAAGTGCTTTATGCCATACCCAGACCAGATGCTGGTTTTCGGTGGCTACACGCCTCCGGCCGGAAGTGCGATCACTTGTCTTGACAAAGGCCCAGTTGTTAACTTTAACGTCACCAGTGGAAATTGGTTGGAAGGATATGATCCTGATGAGTACAGCGACTATGGTGTTCACGAAAAGATTCATTCCGAGATTGGAGGCGATGCCAAAGGCAGCGCAACTGCAACTGCGCCTGCAGATGGCTGGTCAACCTCTGCTCTCGGGGACATATTCGATACGGACTACGACAGGAAGAAAATCAAGGAGTACTGGCCTTATACCAAGGCAGTTTCAACGGGAAGGCCGAAGCTCGACAATGGTAGCGATAACGATAACAAAGACAAGAGCGGAGGCGGTTCTGGCCTTCCAAAGTGGGTTGCGCCAGTCCTGGGCGTTGTGCTTGGCCTCATGCTTGTTACGGGTCTCTTGGTCGTCTTCTGCCTCTGGCGTCGTCGCAAGATCTTCAAGAACCGTTCAAGCGACTATGGTACTGAAGATCCGGGTTCTCGTATCCGATCATGGATTAGAGGCCAGCATAACGAGAAAGCGCCGACGGTCACAACCGATGAGACACCTGCAAGCCCCGGAACTGAAATTGCCTCTCCTGCGAGATATGCTGGTGTAACATCATCACCGGCTGGTACTCCTTCTTATCCTGCTTCTCCCGCTGAGGTGGCTGATACTCAAATTCATGAGATGCCTGGTAAGTTAAAAATTCTCTTCCAATCCGGGTGAACTGTATGTGCTAACGGTTTTAGATACTTCACGGCCAACTGAACTCCACGACACTGGACTCTCGCCTATCGATATCATTCAAAAGTACTCACATTTCGCCAATGACGGCAAATCTCGCTCCATGTCCAATCCCTCCAGCAACTCGTACTCTGTTGGGGGTGAGCATGCAAGCACCGTTTCAAGGTCAACAGAACCTCTAGTGCCACAGCCTGACTCCCCCACAGCAGGCCATAATCGTATGATATCTGACATATCTGGGATAACTGCAAGCAACAGCGAAGCACCTCGTGTAAAATCTGATGTATCTGGTGTTTCTGAAGGCGACGCTTTGGCTCTCCGACATATCACCAGCCCTGTAAGTCCCAGGACTGACGATGGTAACTTGCACACGCCGCCATTCCCCGGGATGACAGAAGATATCCTTCCCTCCCCTCCTGCAGATCCAACACCCATGTCACCTCTTGATATGCCGGTGTCTCCCGCGGCTGTGTCTCCCCCCAATGCCAACGAGGCTCCCGGCCGGGACTATATCACAGCCAAGGCCTCAGCGAGCCCGATTCGAAAGAGTATGTTCAAAGAGAGTGAAGAAGATATGGGACAAATGAAGTAGACGATTTTATAAAATTGCAGAGGGGCGTTTCTAGTATATCTCGGTATTCATATCAGGAAGGATGGTATATATGGAATTTTGGCAGAAGGACATTCGTTTACAAGCGCAGCATTTTATGGTAATTATACCTTGGGTTAGGTTAACGACGGAAAAACACTCGTTATTTTGCAAAACGTTCAATGTCTATATACGTTACTTTTGAGTCCTCATGTTCATAATATTCAACAAAGCTAGGCTAGTCCTCAGACCTTGGCCTTTTCTTCTAGTTGCATCCAAAAATTGTCTTTCCAAATCCGTGCTTTTCCCTCCCGTCCCAGTCATAAAACACAACTCCTCACTTCTTACTCCGCAAGAGATCAACTTAGACCTCAACGAGCTGGTCGTCTTCATCCTCAACCACTTCTTCAACCCGTCCGTTGGCAGCCTCGGGCTTACCCTCAATGGCCTTGATTCCATTCTCCTCCTTAGATTCGCCTTCACCTTCCTCATCTCGCGCCAACACCTGTACTAGACGTTCACAAGCCTCCTGAACACCCTCATCGTTGACTCTCAAATGGGTTTCACGGATAACAGGGTAGACCTTGACGCGACGCATGAGATCACGTCCTTCCCGTGATGATGTCAACAGGGTGAGTGTCTCCACATGTGTCTGCACGTTTTGGTTGTCTGAGTCTCGCTTCTTGTCGGGAGGCAGAAGTTGTAAATCAGGCAGCATATCCATGCTATCGTCATCGTCGTATTCTTCGTTGCCCATGATGGGAAGTAGGATGTAGGGCAGGATATCGATCTCATCCTCGGACAAGAAAGCAGGATGAGATGAGACCTCGAAAGCAAGGTTCTTGATGGTGCTGGCAACGCCCTTGCGTCGAATATCGGACTTGTGCTCGGTAAATACCTTGATCTTGTTAAGAGGAATGACCTTGTCGTAGGACTGCTCCTGAAGGAAGTGATTTCTGATGTCGGCGTGCTTAGACAGATCGGCAAAGACGTAGGCTAGATAATCAAAATCGGCCTTCTTGTTATATGTGCCGTCTTGTCCCTTGACGAAAAGATCTAGCAGTTGGTTGAGAACGACTTCATCCGAACCCAGCTCCTTGGGAGGTTCTTGCTTTCGCTTGAGGAAGTCTTTCAAGCCATCCCACTTTGAAAGGTTGGCGACAAGCATGGCTAGTAAGTTGGCGTTGGTTTCCTCTGGGTTCTAGCTATAGGTTAGCGAACGGTACTGGGAGATTGAAATTACCACACATACCACTATGAGATCAAAAACAATGCCCAGGAACTTTTCGTCTGTTGCTAGAACTTCGAGGACCTCTTTGTCACTTGACAAGTTGACGAGCATTGTAATAGCATGCTCGGCAATTTTCTATGCACATGTTTAGTTTGAGACGCAGATTTAGGCACAGACGAGCTCTACTTACGGGATGATCTCGAACCAAGAAACTGAGATGCTTGATAGGTTGGAGCTTCTCAACCTTGAAGACGTTGGGTTCTGTCAACGAGTAGGGAACCAAGTTCTCGGCAGCAAGCAGACGAATCTGCGCGTTTGGGTTGGCAATGAAGCCCACAAGCTATGAAGGGCTCTTATTAGCTGAGGGTTACTATGAACGGAGGGTGATACGATATACCTCTTCTAGTTCAGTCGGCATCTTGTTCGTGTCTTCAATATCCTCGATACGTGTTGTCAAAGCGAATATTTTTAAGTTGGTGATGATTTTGGAGGGGCATGATAGTAGTGGGGTTACAGGCCTGAAGTCATCGCTGTTTCAGTGACCTGAACGTCATTGGTAAGGTAGTGGTCGGGCAAGTGAATTTTCAGTGGGACCCACATGCTGAAGAAGTTTCCAAGGGTCTCCTCTGTGTCATCATGGTGGCGGGGCAAAATGCAGCCCAGTTGGCATAATTTTCTCAAGTCTTGACCCTAAAAGCTTAGACGAGGCGGGTTGATGGAAGTATTCTCAACATCTTATGTATTATTATCAGGAGTCATAGTATGCTATGATGATATAAAATGGTTCTGTTCTACATATTCGATCGGCACCTCAAAACTACATAGATTCTGATTGTGTGTGTTGTTACTCCGTACCAAATCGATAATTATAAAAGTGAGGTGACGGAGATAATAAGAAATAGTCTCTGGTGTACTCGGATAGAACTGCAGATGCTTTTAGTAAACTCATTAAGAAATACAATGACTCAATCGCTGCATCTCTCCTCGACCTTCTTAGCAGTCAGTTTATCGATGTATTGCCTTTTTTCGACCGAAAGCGGTGAGCAACCTTTGTGAGCCGACACCACGCGCTAGGCGGGTTTAAGCAAGAGGGGTCCTTATCGATAAGGCAAAAAATTTGAAATTCTACCTAACTGCGACTCCAAGCCCACATTGTGTGCCATCTCCAAGTTCAATACGCCCAAAATGCCCAAGGCCACTACTCCCACTGCCTCGCGGCACCCGCGACGACACAACCCTCTTGAGGATGATATCACAGCCACCGGAATTCTCAAGAACAAGCCTTCCAAGAAGCGATCAAAAGGCGATGGCAATGACGAAGAAGCCTTCGTCGACGATCGCGCTTCTAGGACCATCTTGCGCATAGGTCGCGAGTTGGCCGAGGAGGAGAACGCTGGCAAGGCTGTGGCCAAACCGACCGCCGACAACTTCGGCTACGACTCGCGATTTGACATCGAGGCTGAGGAGGAGAACAAGGTCTACGATGACGATGAAGCTTGGGGCGAGGATGATGAGGTTGTGGAAGAGGTCGAAGTCGATCCCAATGATCTCGACATGTACCGAAAGTTCATGCCTGATGAGGAGGAGGATGAGTTGTTGAAACACGGCTGGGATCTTAAGCCTACAGGAGAGGAGCAAGGCGACAGCGTCAACCTCGCAGATCTCATTCTGGAGAAGATTGCTGCCCACGAGGCGGCGCAAGAGAGGCAAGAAAACAACTTGGGACCTCCCGATGAGGACCAATATGAGCTCCCTCCCAAGGTTATCGAGGTTTACACCAAGTAAGTTGACATGTGGTCATGCGCAAAACCCCAGAAGCTAATGATTACAGGGTTGGCCAAATCCTCTCTCGATACAAGTCCGGTCCTCTGCCCAAGCCTTTTAAGATCCTCCCCACGATCCCTCACTGGGAAGACATTCTCGCTGTAACTGAGCCCGAAAAGTGGTCTACCAACGCTTGTTACCAAGCAACAAGGATCTTCGTTTCTAGCAAGCCTCACGTGGTCCAGCGATTTCTGGAAATGGTTATCCTCGACCGTGTTCGTGAGGACATCTACGAAACCAAGAAGCTCAACGTTCACTTGTTCAACTCGCTGAAGAAGGGCCTTTACAAGCCTGCTGCGTTCTTCAAGGGTTTCCTGTTCCCTCTCGTTGGCAGTGGAACATGTACGCTCCGAGAAGCTCATATTATCTCTGCCGTTTTGGCCAGAATTTCTATTCCCGTTCTTCACTCCGCCGCCGCTTTGAAGGGTTTGTGTGATATTGCCGCCCAGGAGGCGTCACACGGCACAGAGGGCGGAGGTGCCACCAACATCTTCATCAAGACTCTGCTTGAGAAGAAGTACGCGCTACCTTTCCAGGTTATCGACGCTCTGGTTTTCCACTTCCTGCGATTCCGTAGTGTCGACCCCGCCTCTGTTCAGGCTGGCGATACTATGTCAGGCTACGCCGAGGGAGACGCCAGGACAAAGTTGCCTGTTATCTGGCACCAGAGTCTGCTTGCGTTTGCCCAGCGTTATAAGGGTGATGTTACAGAAGATCAGCGTGAGGCTCTCCTGGATCTCCTCCTGACACACGGTCACCCAGCTATCGGACCTGAGGTGAGGAGAGAGCTTCTGGCTGGTCGAGGACGTGGCGTGCCGATGGAGCAAGAAGGCCCAACAATGGACGGCGACGACACAATGCTCATTGACTAATGGGATTGGCTCGATCGGTCAAGGGTATTTCTTAATGAATGAAGATAAACATGGCGTTTGGCGTATCAAAATGGTTTCAAGCTGGTTCGACTTGAGTTGAGATAGATTCAAGTCCATTGGAGACTAGAAACCAATTATACAAATCTTTTCTACAGTGATACTTTGTTCTCCCAGTTTTTCGGTATATTATACCTACCCACATGCCTCAGGCTTCTTATTTTGATGGAAATCTGCCATTAAGGTAGCTAAGTTGGTCACTGCAAAGAAATGGAAGGTGCGATAGCTACCACAAAGCAAGTTTCTCTACAGCATCGACTCGCCTAACTTCTCCAGGCGACAGGCTTTGATCTTTCAACTCCCTTTCCCTACGACTCCATCATCTTACATTTATCGTATCGTTCTATATTCCGTTTCTTAACTTCCTACTTCTAGCTCGGTATAGAAATAGTCCTTCCCAATCCACCTGCAAAACATCTCTGTCGCCCCGAAGTTGAGTAGTCTTGACCGAAGGGCGACCTTATTCAAGGATTTCCGCTGGGATTTCGCTATGCCAGCATTGTCTCGTTCGGATCCATTGCCACCAACGAGTCTTCATAGTATGAACGAACCTAGGTACTGGTACTCTATGTTTGGATCGATGGACAATACTGATAGGGCCTAGCTACTTCAATGTCCCGTTACGGACGCAAACCCTTACCCCGTTTGTCTCTGCGTCGCTTTCTCCATCGAAAACGAAGTATGGGAACTCAATGAGGCACCAGCCGAGTCTTCCTTCGATGCCAGAGAATGCCTCCTCGGCTCCTCTTCCTTCCACTAACACTACGCCTCGACCTATCGATCGCCACTCTTTCCCAGGATTCAACGTTGACCCTCCACGACCTCCTCGCGATGGATATGAGTAGGTCTGGTTCCCGCAAGGTTACTGGGCAGAGCGCCAGCTTATGGAACTACGGAAGAGCACATCTAGCAAAAGTTTCTTCAAATGGCGGAGCCGCTCAACAAAGTCGACCAGCGAAACAGATTTCCGAGACTCATCGGTTGCATCTCCTTTAACGCCAATGTCAGCGCCACCTAACTTCCAGGCATTTGAATCGAGACCACCCTCAAGTCCCTTTGTGTCGGAATCGGCACACGTCTTTTCTTTACAGCACCCTACCGTCACTCTTTTCCCCAATATAAATCAAGGCTCGGTCGATATCTCTCCTAGCATAGGCAGTACGGACTCTATCTCGCCGATGAATGGTTCTGAGAAAGCCCGAGGAACGAGCACTCCACCCTCTTCATCTCCAAGTTCCGGTGGTCTATATGACAGGGCAAAAAGAAGTCTTGAATCCAAGTTCAAACTCAGGGTTCGAATAGAAGTAAGAAGGTGTTAGAGGATAGGCACAACGATCCCGGCTAATTTCTAACAGGAACCACGATGCCCATCAATACCTGAACATGAGCAACACGTTTCAACAACGAATGACGCTCAAAATTACTCCAGCCTGCACCAAGTCACAAAAACAGGCGCATGGCTGAAGGATAATACAAGTAAACCTGGACTTCGGCGGAAACTCTTTGGCAGAGCACCATGGGTTCGTAAGGAATCAGGAGACTCTTTCAGCAGCGTGACAAGCTCTATGAGAGAGATACTGAAAGGTGAGACTCCTCCTCCTTCTCTCGTCTCAAGTCGTTCGTCTTGTATGTTCATGAGTATATGTGACTACCAAGATCTCAATACTAACCTAAAGCAGTACGCGTCGATTGTGTTGATAGCCAATTCCCTGGAGGGGTATGTTTTGGCTGAGCCCAAGAAATTGTAGCTGCTGATCATTTCTTTATTATAGGAAGCGAGGCGCATCAAGACTCCTCCTCTTGCTGAAGACACTGCGAGTGGTCACCCACGTTCTTTCTTCACTGAGACAGTTGCTCCCGTGGAACATGATCACCAGGAAACACATAGCAGCTCTTCGTCAAGACATGATTCTTTACAAACAGTCTGCCATAGGAGCCATGTGACTGACATAAGCGAGTGGTGGGAGAAGATTCCCAAGAAGCCTATTCGTAGAAATCCATTCGAGGAACCAATTCCTTTCGAGTTCCAGCTCCCGGAACACTTGCCAAATAGCCCCATGTGCCCAGCAAACGAGAAGCACGTCAGTGGGGGGACGGGTGTGTGTGTTTATCACGGACGCAGGAAGGGGTCATCAAAGTTGAGAGCGGGATGCGAGTTCCATGGCGTCTAAGGTATAGTTGCAAGAGTTGATGGAGTAGTCCGTAGATTAGTACAGCAAGGCCTTGGTGAAGGGCAGGGATATTTGAATACTCTAGATCGCGTTACTGTAGTAGCAGAATGTATGCTTAATTCGTATGTAAGGGTTTATTGAATGTTTACGTAGTATGTGTGTTGTTGTCAGTGCATTCAGACTCAAGTAGTTGATTGTATTTCCTAAAGATTTATGCCGAATCTATTCCCTACTATGAATGGATACTACTCCTCCAGCTGCAAGTGTCCCAATGAACGACAGATTTAGAGATTTAAATCCCATTAATCATCAATGATTATTTTATTCACTTGAAAGTTCCAATCTACACATGAGTAACTTGCTAGATTGAAGTTGTTTTGTTGCCGCGTGCCCTAGACCACAAACATTGTTCCAGAATCACAAGAGTTATTACATCTAGTATCCCCGGTCTAAACGGAGGAATCGACTTGAGTGTGTGGCACCGCCTTATATGCTGTCTGTCCCTCAGGAGGCATGGTATAGCCATATGAAGGCTCCTCTTTCTTCTTGCTCCAAAATGACTGGCTTCCTTTGAAAAACAGAGGTGGCGGGTTGCGAATATGTGTCATGACGAGGACAACGACCCAAACTAGAGTAATAGTAGGCAGCATCCAAGCGCTGATCTGGAATTTAGTGGCTTGTTCTTCGTTGTATCTCAAGCAAGCAACGAGGCTAGTTCCGACGCCGAGGAGAGTGAAGATGGCATGGCGGATGATGGCCCATTTGCTCCAGGGACGCGTGCGCGAGATGATGGAGAGGGTAACCATGAGAATGAGGGAGACGCCAGCGGCTATGTATGTGTAGTTAAACTGCATGATGTGTTAGTATTATGAGAGACGGAAAATTTGAACGTGTCGACTTACAATAAGGACAAATCGTATTGCCGTCTTCTCGTTGAGCTCCGACTCGAAGCCAGCGTCAGTTTGCTCGATGCCCTTGCTCTGATTCTCGTCATCGACTTCTTTCACGAGATTGATTTTGAAAGTCTCTAGCACAGCGTTCTGCATGGCACTGATAATCGCTACCAGGGCATCTACGACGGTCTGGAACTGCTCAGGATCGGGAGCATCCTTTTCCAGATTTGTCTCTGCATACTTGACGGCTTGACCCCAGACCTTATCGCTGACGGTAGACAAATTCTTCAAGGCCGTGTCGGCCGCGTTGAGGGTCGTGATATACTGTGGCGTGTAAATCTTGAAGAAGTCGGCCACGACCTTCTCCATCTCCTTTACGACATCCTTCGTGGTCGCTCTGGACAAGAGCTTGTCGTCGCTAAGAAGCACCGAGTTGACATCAAGATGGGAGAAGACATCGAAGATCTTGGTCCAGATGACGAGCTGAGTGAAGCCCTGCACAAAGAGGCAGAGGGCGAGATGGAGAGGGTAGTGGAGAAGGGTCCAGAGCTGCTGGCGGAATTTGGGGAGGTAGGGACTTCTCATCCAGTCGAAGTAGATCAGGAAGACGGCGTAAATGGCGGTTGCAGACGCAGTGACAATTCCAATTGTTTGAGAGTCTGCGAGGGAGTTAATTCACGCTCTTCCTAATGAGAGAGATACTGTAGTTAGGGGTGTCAACTTACTCCATGAGTCAGGACTTTCGACTATAGTGACTACACTCCTGCAAATGGTAATAATTCCATCACCAACAACAATGACGGTCAAGAGACCCATACGCTTCATCAAGTGGGTTCCCTGGAAACTCAGAACTGGGAAGATATAGGCTATGGCGAAGGTAAGGATGACCTCGACACCAGCGAGGACATACCACGTTATGAAAACGTTGCTGTTGTGGTCGGTGAAGCGGAATGTGACGCCGAGGTAGATCATGGCGAGGACAAAGTTCAAGCCAATCTGCAGCAGCATTGGCAGGGCCTGCTTCTTGTATCTTCGGATGTGCCACAGGATACTGGCATATTCGACAGCCAAGCATAGGCGAGAGACCATAAGAATGAGAGCTGAAGGTAATCAGTTATGGTGCTAAAGGGAGGATATGGGGAGCTTCGGGGAGTAGGTAACATACACATGGTCCTCATCGTCTTCATATCCTGATCGTGGGGTGTAAACTTGGGGGCAACAACGGCGAATCCTACCATGACACCAAGATGGACACCTCGAGCCGCACGTTCTAAGTCTGTTAACACAACTCGGCATAATCTTCCAATTGTAGCTCACCAAAGAGACTGTCGGTTACAAATCGCACATCGTATAAGCTGGTTGTAAGCCATGTGATCCAAAGAACACTATCCGTTCGTCAGTATACCAGTATCGTCAGACTTTGCCCGATTATGTTACCTGAAGTAGCCAACGTAGGCTTTGAAGCGCTCATGGCTGTTGACACCTTGGGTCTCGCAGAAGACGGTGTAGTTGGCGGCAAAGAAGAGATCGTAGAAAAGTTCGAGCAGACTGGCATCCTCGTGCTGTTGCTGGTGTTAGCAAACACTGTTCTTCTGTACAAGTGTGTGTTGTAAGTTACGAACCTTGAGAAACTGAGGACAGTCATCATCGTATCGGTTGCCAAAGAGTGCCAAATCAGGCGCCGTAGTACGTTTGATGGGAAGAGCATCGATGCTAGATCCAGAGTCTGTCACGAGAGGACTCCTGATAAGAGCCAGCTTACTGGCAGTTGACACAGCCTCGGGTGAGTCTTCTCTTGTCATTTTTTACGGGTAACTCAAACAAAGAAGTCTGTCGACGCAGTCCGAGGTTTTCATTCAGATACACAGGCGGTAGGGCTGCCTTACTTAAGTAAATCTCACCGAGACTTTAGATAGAAGAAACGAGCAGGGATCTCAGGCACTAACAATACCCTCAAACATCGACTATGGTCAAGACTGCATGGATCGTATGGCATATGGCCAATGTGACTCGGTTAACATTACTTTGACATGCTTAAAGGCCTTAGCTGGAGGAAGCGCCATACAGAGTTTCATGGCTTGATCCTTGATCAGAGAAAATATGACCAAGTATTGTCTAGTGTCCGTCTATCATAGCACAGAGCAAAACAACAAACCATTGGAAAGGACCCAGTCGATAAGCGTTTGGGGGCTCTAATCGAAACTTGCTTCCAGTTTACCGTTGCAACGGCAATAATGAGTCTTACGTGAGAGAACCCGGTATAGCTTAGCCCCCAACCATATTAAACTTTTAAGTCGCAACGGTATCCAACTAGCTGAAGGCTGAACAGACGGTATGTTTTGAACAACCCACTAAGGAGCGAATGAGAGGCGCTGGAAAGTAAATGAATGGCTCAGCCCATCTGTTTTTAGGAACACCGATACCACTTGGCGAGGATTTAGCTGGAAAAGACTCGACCCTTTGGAGTGGAGAATTCGCTATTAAACAAACGTCAACGGGCTGGAAATTTGAAAGGATGACCAAAGTCCCAGGCTTGTCCCCCTCGGATTGGTGCTTGGGTTTTCGCTCTTTTACTCTTTTGGGGTATATCTTGCAATGCGGCTGACTGGTCACAACGTTGCGCTGTCGCTTACCCACGCAGAGGATGCAGAGGTCTTTTGTGTTGCCCTTGTCGTTCCTCTTCAGCCGCACTTTACTATAGAAAGGGTATCCTGGTCGTTACCAAAAATCTGCAGTTTCCTTCCATCTTTAATTTTTGCTTGGTGTACTGTACGTGATGATGTAAATAGTCTGGAGGCCATGTCCCAGGGGGGGGCTGTGAAGATGCACGCAGATATAGACGAGGCTGAGCACGCTTAACCACTCCCCCATTGATGGTATGGCCAGCCAGATGCAATCAAGATCGAGTCATTAGCGCTAAAGAGACACAAATAGAACGAGCCGCTGCATGCAACATTCAGGCTCAATTACGGACCAACATGTCCCTCGAAGAATGCAACCCACTTAGGAAACCCAATGGCAAAGACCTCGTCTCGTAGGGCTGGTAAAGTGGGCCAGTTGTGCATATCGCGAAGATCTCGTGACTTGGCAGCAGTCGAAGCGCTTAATAAGTTAATGTCCGATCTCGACGCGTCAAACGCGTCTCCCCTGGAATTGGCCTTGGCTAGTGCTATGATGCATATAGCCAACGACCAACAATTAACAATTTCGAACTACTCCGTACTCACCACAAAACCACGAACCACAGCGAGAAATAATGCAATGCTAGATTTCGAAACGGCAAAGGCTTGACAGTACCATCCATCCCCCATCATGACTCCTTCCGTTACCCCGAGCGGTCGAAAACGAAATCATTTTCAAGACGAACCTGTCCCTACTCCTGCGACCCTCAAGAAACGCCGACTCGACGAACTTGTACCTGGATCTCCATCGACACCAAAGGCGCTCAAAGCTATCAACTCCGCATACCCATCTATCACAGCGAATGACGAAAATTCATGGCCGCCCGTAGACAATAACTTAGGGGTGTCAGGTCTCGACCAGGAACCTGCAACATCACCATCAAAAGCACCTTCACAACCTGCTGCCGCACCTGCGTTTCGTCCTGCAATCAAGCTATCTGCCTTAAGGGGGACAAAGTGGGATACTGAAGATGCGCACCGCCCTGCTCCTCTGCCGAAGAAAGTAGGCCCTGGTCGGCCAAGAACCAACACACCCAAGAAACCTGCGGCTCCCAAGGGGAGACCACGGAAGAAGAAGGTCCAAGATCAGGTCGACGAAAACGGGCAACTTATCGATCCTACACAATCGCAAGAGTCCATCGATGAACTGGCGACAACAGATGGAAACTTGTCGGTATCGAAACCTACACCAAGGGGAATTTTAACTCCTACTAAGAAAGGAAGACCGCGAGGGCGACCGAAGAACGTTACTTTTGGAGCAGGTCAAGATCAAAATGGAGAGGTGTTCTTTGAAGATTTACCAAAGAAAGCAAAGACTCCACACAAGTCGGCACCGTCCCAAGCAGACGAGATTGTATGCGCAATGTGCTTGAAGCCCCATTCTCTAGACCCGAACCAGATCATTCTATGCGATATGTGTGATTTTGCAGTTCATCAAGAATGCTACGGTGTGCCTGATATCCCAGAAGGTGATTGGCTTTGCAGGTCATGTACTCAAGAGGACATACTTAAGACGCCGAAAAAGACCATGGGTAAGGAGGTTCCCACTATCAAAATTGCAGCAGATGTACCCGATATCGCCAATTTGGAACAGCATTTACGATCATTACAACGGGTTCTCTTAGATCGATGTACTGGGAGGAGACGGTTGCAACTGTCTGGTCAACTGGAGGCTGAGGAGAAGGTCTACCAACTTGTGGAACAGACTGTGGTTGCTGGCGAGGGAAACTCAATGCTTCTAATTGGCGCAAGAGGCTGTGGCAAGACTACTGTAAGGCTATTTATTGTTTCTCGGGGTATGCCGAAAGCTAACTATATCTTGCAGTTACTAGAAAAGGTTATCACAGACGTATCTCAAGAACACAAGAATGATTTTCACGTTGTGAGGCTCAATGGGTTCATTCATACTGATGACAAACTTGCCCTTAAAGAGATTTGGCGACAATTGGGCAAGGAGATGCAGGTTGAAGACGATTTGGTGAACAGAGTGAGTAAAGCCCACGCTCTCCTTTGTTACAATCTTACTGACAAAGCAGACAAACTATGCCGACACCATGGCGTCGTTGCTCGCTCTCCTGTCACATCCGTCCGAGATTATCGGTACAGACGAAGGTGTCACGTCACAGTCGATTGTGTTTGTGATTGACGAGTTCGACATGTTTGCATCTCACTCTCGACAAACATTACTGTACAACTTGTTCGATATTGCACAGTCGCGAAAGGCGCCCATCGCCGTGGTGGGCTGTACAACTCGATTAGATGTTGTTGAAATGCTAGAGAAGCGAGTCAAGAGTCGATTCAGTCATCGTTATGTGTATCTATCTCAACCCAAGACTCTTCCAATCTATTGGCAAGTCTGCAGACAGGGGTTGATCGTAGACAGCGATGAGGCTGAAAAGGAGGGCATCAACACCTACCTCGAAGGACATGCAGAGTTCCAGCAGTATTGGAGCCAGAAGATAGAGGTATGTCAGTATATACCTGTGTTTGCACAAGATACTAACAGGCAATTTAGGGACTATACAGGGAGCGTTCATTCCAGGACCTGCTTCAGTATCACTATTACACAACCAAGTCAACTTCGGCATTCCTTACCGAATGGATCTTGCCTCTGTCGGCTCTCTCAGCCAGCGACGTGACACTCAAGATACCTGCGGTGCAAGGAGACGTTGAATCCTTGACACCCCCTGACTCTAGGGTTCACCTGCTGTCTACACTGTCTGAGCTAGATCTGGGGCTTCTTATTGCTGCTGCACGACTGGATATTGTGGCACACACAGACACAGTGAATTTGGCAATGGCATATGATGAGTACAGTTCTCTGATGGGCAGGCAGAGAGTGCACTCCGCAACGGCAGGCATGCTTGCTGTAGGCGGAGGCGTCCGCGTCTGGAGCCGTGGCGTGGCTGGCATTGCCTGGGAACGACTGATCTCGCTTGGGTTGCTCGTGCCGGCCGGCATAGGTGGTGCCCGAAACCTTGGGCATGGGGGACTAGAGGGCAAGATGTGGAAAGTGGATGTCGCGCTGGAGGAGATCCCAGCAGCGGTGAAGCTGAGTGCCGTACTGGCGAGATGGTGCAGAGAGATATAGTGGAGGAGGTTACCGTTTGACGATATAATGCCTTATTGGCGTGTTAGATACACATCCGTTGTTTTATAGATGTATGTACTATTAATGAAGCCCCTGCATACAAGTCGAGGCATGTCACGACTACTTCGGCGATACTTTTGAGTTTTTATCGTATATCCCCGAGTCGTTGAAGAATTTTGCGATGGGAACAAGACGGCTTTGCACAGGGAGTAAGCACCCTTTGAAGATCGCGGTGAGATATTCTAGCATCCGAGTCTACGGCAATAGTCTGGATATAGTGAGCCATGCTCACTAGTATGTTGCATTGTAAGTAAATACTGGAGTTTTTGCTTAGGTCCAGGCTAAAATCTCACCTAGACCAAGCGGGCTTCTTAGTGAGACGTGTCAAGTGACAGACAGCGCGTGAATTTGACATTGCTACAGTTAATTATTTCACTGATCAAACTAGTCAGCAAAGTGAAGTTATTTGATATTTCCGCTGCTGACAGGGTAATTGAGTGTTTTGTTGCTATTATTACCTGCCCTTTCATTAGACGTCATTGAAGATATCAGACCCTGATTTGATAGACTTAGATGAGCTAGTGCGCAATCTGATACAACTCCCCGATCTTCTTCGGCCAAGGGATTGGAAGGTTCGATAGACGATCGCTACTCGCTACCTAAGCTACCTAAGCTACGCTGCTACCTCCTATTTTTTGTGGCTTATGTACAGCTGGGGCTGAACCTGGAAGGATTGCTTCCATCCTTCCTTCCATAGCATTTGGCATTAACTAACTAGCACCTCATACGGATAAATTCTTGGCAAAACAACCTCCGTCATCTCAAATCCTTAACTATCATAACAACAGAACAACAGAACAAAGATCGCCAACATCTTTTACCTCTCAAACTTGGCATCCAATCAACACAGTCCTTTTCTCATTCTCATATCAAACTCCGTTACTCAGCATTCCCTCATCTTTCTCGGCAGTTAAACAACCTACGTGAATTGTGTCTGTCGATCACAACCTTCACCAAGAAAAAAACCATGACTCGGTCTACATTCACAACAATTACACCCTTACCTTCAGACATATCTCGCCGGCATGTAGTCGACTTTCTCCACGATCATCTCGCCATGATCGACCTAAATCCTCTCATTATAGAACGCCACCAAATCCCCCCTCCGCCACACGCCCCGGAGGATGAGAAGAAGTGCACATGGTACTCCATGACGGACCGTATCGACTACCTCCCTGGTGGCCTTGTTTCGGGCCAAATTTCGTATACTGCCGCCTTCTTTAACTCTCCGGATGGGCTCCAGACGCACAGCTATGCTCCTATGGGGCTCGATCTCCGTGGCCGTTGGTCTGTAGGAGGTACCATGCCCGGAGAACGCCCGCAGCCTGTTGAGCTGGGTCTTGGGGCGCCGACTACGGGTCTTTATCTCCGTGAGGATGTTGATATGCGCTGTAACATGCTCATGGTAGGGTTCGTGAAGAAGACGATCAAGAAGTCCCATGGAAGTCTTGTGGAGAAGTTATCAGAAAAGGCGTCTATGAAGGCATCAAGACACTCTATACAAAACCTTGGTCCTAGCTCCCCCGGGAGCCTTCAAACGCCAACCCCTACGGCCTCTGAATCTTCAGGAGTGCCATCGATGAGGCCCGTTCTCCCACATCCCGTGGGCAGCGACCACCGCGGGTTCGCCCCGGACCTATCCATATCGTCTCCTCCTTCCTACAACCACGGCACACCCTCTTTAAGCCTGGGCGATGTGCATCAACAGAGAAGCGGTGGTCTGGCGCCCCCTGAACAGCCCCAGAGGTTAGGATCGAATCAATCGGAGCTCAGTCACTCTGGAACCGTTTATCGCGGTAACAGTAGGCCTAACCATTACAATGAGTTCTCGAGCCAGGACCCCTACGATAGCTCACACTCTCCGTTTGACGAAAGAGAGACTTATGCGGAGCTAGACGACGGCACCCATAACCGCCCTCACCACCTGGAGGAGAGGACAGGGCCTGCAGAACTAGCTTGAGAAACACGCATCTAGTCGTATCTGATTAACAATTTGTGCTTGTTTCGGGTTTGGAGCTGGGGCGTTATTTCTAGCTTTGACTATTATGTCCATTCGTTGGCTATCAATTCAGGTATGAGCGGAGCACATTCATCATAAACACAAGATCTAGGAATCGGGATTTGATGAGTATAGTGATAAAATTCGTTAGGTGCTATACTTTTATATATTACTCCAACGATACAGGTCATCTCCAAGCAATGCGAATGCTTTCCGAAGCTCCCCTTTCTATCAAAAGCCCCCAAACAAACGAAATCCCCTTCGATGTGACTCACCCACCCCCGGGAAACCCTCGGTTGGAATGGGCGTCGCAAAGAAGACCAATGGCTCTAGTAGCCCTTGAACAGATGGACTCTCCTCCCTATCTCTTCCTTATTCAAACCGCACTCAAACGTCTCATGCCCGAAACATGAGCGAAGTCTGCGAACAAAGGAAGTGCAGTAACAAGGATCTCCCACCCTTCAACGGTGTAAATGCGAGTGCATGATTACTCCAAGAAGTCAAAAATTGTTGTCATTAATACGTTGGTAAAAGAAGTGAAGTGAAAATGTCGTTGACCGCTCGTGATGAATCGTAGCGTTATTAATCCCCGAGATCCATCAGTCCCAAGATTAAGTTGGCAAGCTGACGAACAGACAAGCTGATCTGGTTCGTTTTCTTGGGATTGAAGCTCTCCTGAGGATATCTGCATTTGTCGTTGCGAGCTTACAGGGCCATAAGACCGAAGATAGCGGCAAGGCCGAGGCTGAAGCTAACGGCACCGGCGCCGGCGGTGATGACGGGAGTCTCGGGGACGTCCTCGCCCTTGGAGGGCTTCTCGGTCTCAGGAGTCTCGGTCTCAGGAGTCTCGGGAGTGGCTGGGTGCTGAGGAGCGGGAGTCTCAGGCTTGCCGGGCTTCTGGACCTCAGGGTGCTCAGGCTTGACGGGATACTCAGGCTCCTCAGGATGGCCAGGCTTCACGGGGTGAACAGGCTCCTCAGGGTGTCCGGGCTTAGGGTGGACGGGGTTGTAGGGCTTTCCACCACCGGGCTGGTTGGGGATCCAAGTAGGACCGGCAGGGTGAGTCTCAGTGACGGTGCAAGGACAGTCAGTGATAATCAGAGTGGTGGGCTCAGTGACGACGTAGTCCTTGCCGCCCATGTGGAAGCTGGTAGGCTCAGGGCAGTAGGTGGTGTAAACTTCGTACACGCTGGTGACGGTCACGGTGCCATTCTTGCCGCCAGCATGGGGAGTGGGCACAGGAGCAGGGGAGACGACATAGGTGGGCTGAGCAGCAGCAACGCCAACAAGGGCAAAGAGAGCGGCGGCGTTGAGGGCGTACATCTTGAATGAGTTGGTTTTGTTTGGTGGACTGAACTTGAAAGTCTAAGTGGAAGTTGGAGTTGCGGAAGAGCGAGTTGCGAGTTTTTGCTAGAGTGAGCGAGTGTGGTCAAGCGAGTGACTTGGGCGAGATGTTTAACGAGTGTGGGTTGCAAAGAACGATAAAAGGATGCTGAGTGATGATGAGCAAGGGTTTCTGACGAAGCGGTTGAAGAGGCCGTCTTTTATCTATAAGTGAAGCCCTCACACACTGGCCCAGGGCAACATTTGTTTACCTCCCTTGTCTCACTCTCTTGTCTTTGTCTTTTTCTTTTTCCTCATCTCTGCCCCTGAGGCTTGCGACAGTCTGGCCGCCACTTGGAAGAATGGTAAAGAGGTGAATGGCCATGCTGCTTCATTCCAGCACGCAAGGGAGAAGGACGAGGAAATTGCGGGCTCCGTTCCAAGGGAGTTGTGGCCTGGGCTACGAGATGCAGGGAGGACATTCTTTTTGTGTGTGTGTGTGTAATTTCCTCCGAATCAATCATTCCTGACTGTGCTATTTTGGGTGGGTTTGATGTGTTTCTGGGTTATTCAGACTGAGATTTCGGTTGATTGAGTGTAAGTGGTTTTTGAGTCGTTAAGTGCAGTTTGATTGGCAGTATGGTGTGATATTGATATATAGCTGCCATCAACAGTCTCGTGTAAGTCGCACAACACAGCAATCACACCAGCAGAGAACATCCACTCACCCACTGAAAAGAAAAAAAATACATATGTTTTTCCACAGTAATAAAACTCCATGAATCAACAAAAAACAATGTTCCGACGATCGATCGATCTGGAAGTTGTCCTTTGTGACGTTGTCTCGGCCTATGCTGTCTTATACTCCCCTTACTTGACTCTTCTGGCTTGTACCCCCACATACCTACCTATACAGAGCATAGCATAGGCCCATTGTACAATATCAAATCTCAATCATGCAATGATCAGACAATAACAACATTCAGCCTCTGCCTGATGCAATGTCTTGTTAAGATAACGGGCCAAGAGTGCTGCAAAGTGGGTTTGCCGTTTGGAGAGTGTTTGACTGCTGCCTGTTGGAAACAGTATTGTTAAAGAGATGAGAGATCTCACATATTGACTGTAGTATAGAGGAATAAAAGCAGTTATTAGTTATATGATAGGTCTCTAGTTTGATTGCGAATATGCAGTCGAGCTCTTTTGCTCATATTTTATGTACTTCTTGGAGCTTTGCAGCAGAATGGTTGACTCAAACCTGCGACATATCGCGTGCTCCTAGATAACAACAGATACCACAGAAAACCACCAGTAGTATCCTTGATAGTATCAAATCATGTCTACACATTCCATGTGCCCTATACAGACCCAGTCTATAAATCATACTCATACCATACCAGCAACAGAAGCCTACGATTCAATTGCACACACACACACACACACACACATGATGCAGTCACTTCACGGCAATCTTCAGAGATGAGTTGGTTCATTTCTTTGTCTTATTCTCCTCGATAAATCATCGAGTCTGCCCTACCCAGGGTTCTTTTTTCTATGTACAATCGTATCTCAGCGCTGCCCCGCCGTGTAAGGTACCCGACTCCTTCAAATGCAATTCAATGTTATGTTATGCATTACTTTCGGTCCCATTTTGCTGCCAACATGGTCCCGTTCGTAGCATGCTAATAAATAAAGAGAGACATAGAGACAGAACAAAAACACCAAAAGAATAAGGTAAAATACAACATAAAATTAACAAGAAATTAAATGTCGTCGAGTTTTTATCGAAAAACATTCATTGCGCTTTACAAATCAATCAACCGCTCACTCAATTCATCATATATCCATAGTCATGTCGGAAAACTCAACTGTCGATCGTCGTTGCGACTCTCGGTTCAGTCTCTAGATGTTTCGACGAATATCCTGCCCAGGTAGAGAAGACTGATGCCAGGTTGCGGTGATGTCGATGCCCAGTCTTCTGCTTGGTGACGCTTGAAGAAATGAATCTTTATACACTTCTCTCTGCCTGTAATCTATCGTCGGAGTGTCCGACCAAACGCGACCCAGCATCAGTGGAGAAGGGGTCTTTTTCCCTATCACGCACCATAATCGATGAGTAAATGGATCGCCAGACTAGGAGCCGGCCGAGTGTGACCGGAGCCAGCCGAAGCGTAGAGACCGTTGACCGGCAAGGCAAAGCCGTAGCCAGTAGCCAGTAGCCAGTAGCCATGGCCGTGGCCGTAGCCGAGGCCGAACCCGTAGCACTAGCCCCGGAAGAAAGAAGCCGAGGCGAGAATGAAAATGAACAAAGGCAAAAAATAGCTTGGAAACCAATTAACACCGATAATGCATGGAAGGTATGAGTGTGATATGGTATGGCTCTAGGTGGTATCGTTTTTTGAGGGTGGCAAGCGCTCGGGTAGCCAAATCTTTCAAACGTCTATACAAGTGACTCGGTTTAAATGAGGCAGATGATGCGATAGCTTGAGGTATACCAGCAAGGGTCCTGGCCCTGGTCCTGGTTTTGTTTTGGGTTTTGGGTTTTGGGTTTGTTCTGGCTTTGTGCTAGGGTTAAGCTTTTGTTTCCTTTCAAGCCTAGCCTAGCCGGCCATCTCTAGTGTCGTGAAGGTCAGATCCCCTAGAGGATCATCACTTTCGGTTTGACCTGCTTTGGCTTCGCTCTGGTCCTCGGCCGACAACGTCAAACTCGTAGTTTCGCAATTGTTGCTCGTATTTGGGGCTGCGAAGAAATTTTGGCACCGAATCCTGATTTTCACTGTTAGCGGCTGCTCTGCTTTGCTTTGATCGGGGTTGATGGAGATCGGATCGGCGTGTCCGAGAACGGGAAATCTGAGGCTGGGGAGGCGGATTTTAGTCAAAACTTACACTAGCCATCAGCTTAAAGACTGCATTTTGAGCGTCTTCGAATAGCGACGTCACCTCTTGCAGAGTGTCAATCATAGCCACATCCTGTCCGACAGCCTTGGTCATTCGAGTGGCCAAGTTGTTGCGCAGTTGGTGATCAATGTTCAGTTCGCACGGCGATCCAGGAGCCAGGAAGGCATTGTATATACCATATGCAGAAGCCATGATCTCCTTGATCCCGTCCATGGCGTTGGTGTTGGGTGACTTTTGCGCAGCCCGTGTAGCGGCCTTGCAGCTTCGTACAAACTCGTCGACATCTTGGTAGAATGACAGGTTCTCTTCACAGTGAGTGTCCCGAAGCTGTTCTCGGAAGAGGAGACGCAGAGCGGGGTCGTTGAGAATCTTATCGAGTCGCTGAGTGTTGGAATCCCTAGTGATGCCATTCCTCTGGGATGCGGCACCGCCTTCACTCTCTGAAGCCCGGCCTCGAGAGGCAGCACCACTAACGAGGTCCTTGCCTCGTTGCGACAGCTGGTAGATAGCATATTTTGTCGGTTGGAAGAGGTTGCATCCGGGGTTTTGGGCCATATAAGCCCGGTCTTGAGCCACAGGCTCCATCAACTCGAACTCGACGAACAAGGTAGCCACCTCAAGCGTCTCTCGCTTGTCCACGATAGTAGAGCAGTCCATTAGCCAGTCGGTCGTGGCCTTACCAGTAAAGGTATCTCGATATGTCTTTCCATTGACCTTGCGCTCAGCGGCCATCTTAACACCTGTAAGGCCATCTCGGTAATCATGCAGCGAATCTGAATCGGCGGCGTTGACTGTAGGCTTGATGTTGCGACCTTCGGCACCAGCAAATCGGCGGAAAATAACTTCAATTGTTCCTTGATCATGGAGAAGCTTGTCGGTCTGGGGGTCTCGCTCGAGCAACACCAACTGGGTGGAGGCAAGGTTGGCCAATTCTGACACTTGTTTCTGTTGAATTCCGTTCCTAGCGCAGAATCGGTCCAAAACGGTGATTCCCTTTGGGGTCAATTGCCAAACAGAGCCCTTCATCGTGTAAACCTGCTGATATTTGCCATCTGCTGATTCAATAAAGCGGGCTTCCAGGAAACGCTGACAGATAGAACGAGCCATGTCCTTAGCCATGGAAAATGTCGTGGTTGTCGTGGTGGTAACAATGCGAGAGGGGTCCTTGGGGTCAGGCATACGGTTGGATTGGGAGAACTTGAGAGAGCCCAGGTTGTTAATGGCATCTTCGGACAAGAAAGTGTACTCAACCTTGGTCAATCGGACTCGATGAGCCGAGAGCGGCAGTAGACTGACGACAAGGGTTGAGAACAGGTCTTTGAAGTCCTATTTGTGCAACGATGTCAGCAAGAACTTGGGCAAAGCAGGTTTCGAGAACAGGTACTGGCGCAACGGCATGCGTGTGTGTACACAAGACATAACGGCACCATAAAGGCACACCATACAAGGCTGGGTGGGACAACAGGGCTTACCTTTGTGAATGGCCGGTCATCATCCGTCATGCGCAACAAGCGCGATGATGTCTGATGCATCTTGTTTGCTGTGGAGGACTTGATAGGAGGCGGTAGGTTCGGGTCCGTGGACGTGTAAGGCTGGGACGGCGGGTTATTCGCCGGGAGAGTCTGGGAAGCAATCTTGTTGTCCAGATATGCACCGGATGAAAGTGACTGATTAGAAGAGCTTCGAAGGCGGTGGTACTTGTCAGGACTCGGGGGCTCAGACGAAGGCGAAGAGCTCGTGAGCAAAGAGAGGCGTGAAAGAGCACCGCTGGACTGACGAGGTCGAATAGAGGGCTCCGAGATAGCAGCAATGGCGTTTTGTGTGCGATCAAAGGCAGAGGCGGCCAAAGCGAAGAGACTTGACGAAGACCGGTTGTTCAATCTCGAGACTGACGAGGCTGTATGGCGGTGATGGCTGTGTTGCGGGTGATACGGGATGTAAACTGGTGCGTTTGCGTTTGGGCCTGTAGGAGCGGAGGTAGCGGAAGAGTTGATGTCTGCTGGTGGCAGTGGTGACGGTGTAGTTTCTGGAAGAGGAGGCGAAGGATTTGAGATAGAGGAGCGTGGAGTATCCGTATCCAGGTCGAGCGTATGTGAAGGAGAGGCAGACTGGTTAACCGTGGGTCTTGGGTGATGCGACAGAGTGGCCATCTAACGGGAACAAGAAAGGTCAGAGGGAGGGGAGGTTTATGGTGACGGCAGCGGGAAGGTTCAAATAAGAAGGAGGTGGGTTTTTTTTTGGGAGGTGGATATGGATGTGGTAGTGGATGTGCACAGATGAACTAGGTAGAACTGGACAAGGCGAGTGCAAGCGCAGTTCCAAGTGCAAGTGTAAGTGGGACGGGCACGCACTGAAAGACAGCAATTGTACGGAGTAGATAGAATTAGAATAGGTATGATTAGGAAAGGATAGGATTGGCAAAGGAAAGTAGGTAGAGAGAGAGGGTCAAGAGTACGAAGAGTACGGGGTCATTGGTACCGGTACTGGCACTGGTACTCCAGTG
>ONZP01000322.1:0-100887 GCA_900312805.1 Fusarium torulosum
CATCAAAACTCGCCAAATGCAAGGGGAAATCATCATGGCAAAACAAGGTGAGAGCTGGGACCCACACCGATCATCGGACTATGATTTTCCCCGCTCGCTCCATGCTTCGTTTTTCCTAATGCGGCAATTCCATACGGACTTCAGCACAATTGCCTCTTGTCCTGACTAATTCAATCAAGAGTCTTGACGACATCCATGCGCCTCGTCTCTCTTTGACAGATTTTGCCGACAAAAAGTCCTTACCAAACAGAGCCATGTCTGACCGCGTTATCCGTCGGCGCAATGTCAAAACTCGCAATCGCAATGGCTGCGTGACGTGTCGAGCTCGTCGATTGAAATGTGATGAAACCAAACCAGAGTGTAGTAATGTAGGTTTACTCCTCCTTTTGAAACATAATTCCGATTACTAACGGCCTCGGTTTTTAGTGCACAAGACTCAGCATCCCGTGTGGTGGCTACGCGAGGCAGATTGTGTTTAAGGATCAGACAAAGCTGTTCAACCAAGGTTCTCCTCGACGCACAAGATCAGGCCAAAAGTTGGGCGGCGACTCAACCAATCCTGCACCACAGGATATCCCTGATAATGTTTCGAATAATCCCGAAGACCATAGTCCGGCCCGAAACTATCTGTCACCGTATTCCACCCCAGTGCCGAACTTCGACAGCAATGCAGTCGAGTCGCAGAGCACGATCTGCCACCACAGCCATTCAAACGTTGTACATCAGGCTACAACTTCATTGTCAGGTCCAAATACCCCGGAAGATTGGGATTTCGGATCGCTACCACAAGGTACGGTGGATACTCCTACACCAGTCACCGTAGGTCATGGACCCGGCTCTTCAGTGATTTCTCCCATTGGTATCCCGCTTTATAGCCCTTCAGTTGCACCAAGCCTATTGCCTAGCCAAGTGACCCCGTCGCAGAGCAGATGTAGCTCTACCAGAAGCAAGAACTTCTTTGGGATCAAGACGGCACCGATTATACCACAAGGCCTCCTTGAGAGTATGAAATTTCCGGAAGATATGCTATACTACCACCATTTGCGTGACACATCGCCGTATGGAGTCCTCTCCGTGTTATATCTAAACGATATTCTCGATGCAGAATATCTTAATGGGTCATTCTATCATGCTGCACTGGGCCTGTCCGCTCTCAAGATCTCGAAGTCTGATGCCGAACTCCGGGTACGGAATGTAGCAGCGATACATGCACTTGAACACTTCGTGGTGGCGCTTGGAGACATCGGGAAGATGCAGATACGGGATACCGATGCGGATACCCCTACGTTGAATGGCGCACAAGACTTGGAGAAGCGTGAAAAAGCTGTGTGCTGGCTGGGCACGGTCTTGCTACTGGCACATTTTGAACTTAAGCGTGGGCAGTTGAGACTGTGGTGTGTTCATGGGCGTGCTGCAGTCAACTTCTTGTCATCACATTTGAGTCTTGTGCTATCAACGAGGAATGGCGAGTCTTTGGTTCGTGCCTTTTCCAGGATAGCGGCTCTGTTGGAGATCTACGATCGCACACACTCCATCCAAAAGCAGGCTATATCACCAGAAGTGTCGAGTACTCTTGTTGAATTTCTTGCTACTTCAACGTTGCACTACGATCAGCTTCTGTATATCATGCCGAGGGTAAACATATTAGAGGACGAATGGAGGGCAAACCTTCGGCCAGATGCGCAATGGGATCAGCGAGTTGACAGATTAAGAACTGAACTAGAACAATGGCGAGATAACTTACCACCCGGAGAGGTCCCTTCCTTCGACAACGAAGTAGCAGCCGACGACACACAGCCCGCGCAGAATGCAAGTGTCAATATCGAGCCACTGACACTACTTTCATCTTCTGAGCCTGTCAGGGCAGCTACGAATTTTGCACATTATTTAATGTCAATCTTGCGACTCGATATGATGTATTCTCCATTCAAGAGTCAAAGGCTCACTGCAACCGAGTCTAGTGCCATAGTACGTAAGATTTGTCGTCTTGCAATTGGACTGCCGTACACCCTCTGTGTTAGCGTCAATAATTACGGACACGGCATGCTTCCAGCAGTGTTGAATGCGTATCACTTGGCAGATGAGACCATGGCGAATTGGATTAAAAGCTGGATAGCGTCACGGCCTAATATGCGAGAGGGTATCTGGGATATAGAACGCGTCCAAAGATTGATTGCATATTTAGATAGAGAGTATACTGGGCAAGGTTCGAGGGCAGGTTGGACAGTCATTAAGACTCGTATGGTCGATTTGGACGATGAAGAGGACCAGGATGATTCAGCACCAGATGGTGACAATGGTCTACCTCAAAACTTTTGTGTTGAAATATACTCCAAAGGGAAGCGTGGGTGGAGTATTGATTTTGTAGAGATTGATTAGGTTCAAACAAAAATACTTACGAGGTGCTATAAGCCAAAAGAGCATGTCAAACTTGAAGGGCGTGCTGTCCTCCGCGTCACGTTTTCATCTGGAGTCTCACACAGTGACCACGGTATACCAGTGCGTTCTACATGATGGTTAACAGGAAACGTTTTGAGTTGTTGCTAGTAATATCAGCTTACACCTCCGTAAAAGTCATCACCACCCTTAAGGGCTAATACCCAGCGTGAAGTTGAACTGTCGCTGACCAAGCCTCGGCTAAATAAGCCATAACAGGAAATATTGAACGACATGCTCACTAGTTGTGAAGAAAGGGTCGATGGTCAATTGGCACTGCTCCAGTATCACAAGACTGTTCATTGTTGATATAAGAGGGCGGAGAGTCCTCGACACCCAACATCTTCCCCATCAGCTAACACAATACCATCTGAACAAAATTCATAGCCAAATAGACCTTACAAATCACCACTAGCTTCACCTACTTGAGTTGAGGAAGGGTACCCTGTATCATCATTCTTTTTCTTACCTCACCACGCGATCAAATCCTAGCAACACTCTCTCGAGGGATACGTCCACTGAAGGTCTGACACTGAACAAAATATCTGCTCAGTCGTCCACAACTCATACTGGGGTTATTGCCAGGGCTCTTACAACAATGGAAACTACCAAAAACAAGGGCAGGGAGATTTGGGCTGCCATTGTCCGCCACGCAAAAGAACACCACAATTCTGTCAATGCCGCAGTTGTTGTTTACTATCCTCAACCACTGTCGCTTTCCACACCCAGTGCCCCTCCGCGATCAATTTCTCCATCACTCACTCCCCGGTCGTCCTTCGAGAAGCCTCCACTAGATTATGTCCCATCGGGTCGATCTTTTGCTGGCTCGGGGCCAATTGCCATACTGAAACAAAAGCTCACCCCCAACTGGCGGAGGAATACAATAAGAGAGCAAAGCCGTTGATTGATATTTCATCTTGTTTGGACGATGTGCTGCCGGGCTGGGCAGAGATACGGGTGACCGACAAGAGGCGATGTGGGCTTTCTCGATCGAGACACAGTTCGCAAATATCACACTCAAGTAGATGAGGCGAAGTGATATAGCCACTGCCTAAGTTCATTAATAGCTTATAGTAACATAACAAATACACCACTTTTTATCATTTAATGCCAAAAATGTCTAACTAGGTCTAACGAGTAAGGCATGTTATCGCAGCGTAACCTGTGCACAGGCCAGATACTTTCCAGAAACTCAATCGCCAAGTCTCTTCAAGCTCTTGACTCAGGCAGAGACGCTCGCATGAAATTATTTTGAATTAAATACATTTCTCTCATGTCCTGCAACAGTATCAATATCAGGTATTCTGTCATATATGATACACCATTTTGTAGTGAACAGACCATCATGATTTTCTTTATCTAGAGTCTCTCATCATCTCCCACTAATTGGAGTCTCAATTTTGCCTCGAATCGCGAGAAAAAGTTTTCGGAAGCATCAGAAGACTCCTTCCAGCCGCTAAGCAACATGTTAAAATGTATTTATGTTACGTTGAGGTAGACATAGGATTTCGTTCCAATTGATTTCCTGCCTAACCCGCATCTATCATTGGATTTCGATTCACAGATTTGGTCAATGGATCTGGCTCTTATATAACAAGCTAAACTTTTAGAGAGTCAAATTCCAGGTGAAGTCACTTATTTATATACCGCTCTGTAAAGACGAGATATCTTGGGCAGTGACCACTAGTGGAGTTACTCGAAAGAATTCACGTCTAGAGTATATAAGCTAAGAATTAACCAACAGTAGTACATGCGACCAGAGGTAGCGGAAAATACGGGATCCCGTCCNNACCAGCGAATCCCCGCTGTTGCATGTAATCTTACTTTTGCATTTTTGCATCTTTGCATCTTCGTTAGATTCTGCCTCGTAAGTGACTGCAGCAGGTTAAGCAACCCGTAAATGCTTGAAGAATGCATGTGTAGATTGACCTGGGCTGGAATAGAACATGGCAGGACCTGGTCATTCCAGGGAACCTCCCCTGGTAAAGTTGACTAAACGTTGTTCCCACCAAGCCGATGTCTCGTCCCGGTTGGTAGGAACAGCACCATAACGTACATTAGAGTGTGATTCTTTGCTATTATCTAGATGAGTTGAAGAACATCCCCGCATTTAATAACATGTTGGAACCTCCTTCCTGTCGAGCTCATCTTCAATGCTCTTGGAGTGTTTAGATTTGATGCGGCGACCATTCCCTGTGACGTGGGCATCCAGTCAAGGACATCCCAAAGATCATATGATGATACAAATGCCCGTAACTATGTCTGTAACAGGCCAACCGTTGAGAACCAGGCCCATGTTAAATCCTCGGAAGACTGATAACTGCCTTGACTACTGCGTGACATATCTACGTCAGCTACTTTAGCATGACACAGCGAGTGAAGGAGGTTTGATGAAGTATACAAGAGAGCAGGAAGAAAACCCTGTTCGGAGATCCCGTATTACATGACGTTACACTAGGTTGTATTTTGTTTGGCATAAGGCCTTACAGAGCTACGGATGTTCCCGTTCGACTTTAATATGGAAAAGCGCTCCCTCATCAATTGTGGCAGGATGTTTAGTCAGGTGTGGTGCCTGTCGGAGCAACGTACCCAAAGCTTTCCTTAGCGTGGCTTAATATAGTTCGTGGCGTTTGACAAACCATTTATCGTTCATTGTAACCAGGCTGACAATCCATCCGTCGAGCGGGGACTCAAGGTTACATGAGTCTAGGCTAATTTGCGATAGCTGGAATTAATGCCTTTACACTGTACGCCACAATCACTGACTGTCTGCACCGCTACGTATCGACTAACGCAATACGCTACGCCTTGTGGACATCATTTCTCCAAATTCTAGGTCTATGATTAGCTGAAAAAATTTATAGCTTAGGGGTTGGAAGGGAGGGCAAGCTGCTTGCACTAAAGAAAGCTTCTATTTAAACACGAGGAGGTTGTTGGACAGTCCGGTGTGACCGAATTCGGAAACCGATACGATAGTTGAAACGAAAGCGAGCTTCGACGCCACGAAAGCGACTTGCGCCAGCCACATCACAAGCAACGCCAGCGACAATGACGCTAATCTTCGCAATAATCGGTATTGCATCTTAGATGCCGTCTGCTAGTCTAAGGTAAGAATGCCTCGTACGTAGCCTTTCACTCTAGGCCGCGTGGCTGCAGTGGAAAAATACTCGATAGAATTAGTTCTGCTAGGAGCTCTCGTGGCACTAAGTTCGCCCATTGTAAGAGCTGCCACATTAGTCTTCCAGTGGGTGGCGGACGGCCCAGGATCTTGGACCAAACGTAACAATCGTTTAGTCATGAGAATCGACGCTGGCGGTTCGGCATCAATGATTGATATATAAACTGTGAAATGCCTGTGCACGAGTAATTGAAAAAAGCATCAACCAGCCCATCATCCTCATCTTACCATCGTCTCTTTCCCGCAATAGTTCTGAGCCATGTCTCTACACCATGCAGCAGTTTCAGAGCCAAGCCTAGGAAGTACATCAAGTTCCGACTCAATAACTATTGGAGAAGCACAGGTACCGAGCACAATGGCTCATGAACTATGCCCACCTTTGATGGAAATGGTTGAGGAGAAAGACAAGGCCATCATGATCTCTCCCAAGGAAATCAAACTGCCAGAACAGCGCGGCACAGAGATGACGCGCGACTTCCAGTGTAAGCATAATCATTCCATGATCAGTTCCTAGACTCCAACACTGACAATTACAAGACAAACACGCTTCGACATACCGCAAGATCTTTGCCTTCATCTTCATCGCTAACGCATCCGTGTTCATCGCGCTCATCGTAACGTCTCAAGCGATGCCTTTGTCAAGGGACGCTGCGAGTGCGGCCTCGGCAAACCTTATGATTTGCATTCTATTTCGACAGGAAGAATTTGTCAATCTTTGCTACGAAATCGCCATTCTCGCTCCGCATTCTTGGCCATTGAGCATCCGAAAACGCCTGGCCAAGGTGTTCCATTACGGAGGCTTTCACAGTGGTGCCGGAGTGGCCGCTACCGCTTGGTATCTGACTTACACCATCTTGGCAACGCAAGAGTGGGCCGAGGATAGGAAAGAGTACAGACTCGTCAACATGATCACCGGTTGGGTCGTGGTCACCATGTTCTTCATCATTCTTGTCGCGGCTTACCCAAGCATCCGAAGGAAGTTCCATGACCATTTCGAGGCCTTTCACCGCTTCGCGGGTTGGATCTCCCTGCTCGCATTCTGGGTGCACAACATCGTCTCTGCTCGAGTTTCCGCACATGAGTGGGATAAGTCTATCTCTTACGCTTTGGTCCGGTCTCCCAACTTCTGGTGCCTCTGCGTCACAACTTCATGCACAGTGGCCTCTTGGTCCCGATTACGCCGCCGCGTGGTATATCCCGAGAAGCTGAGTGACCACGCCACACGCCTTCACTTCAAATACCGAGGCATGAAGCCATTCTACGGTCTCAAGATCAGCGATAAGCCTCTGACGGAGTGGCACGCCTTTGCTACCATCCCCGATATCGAACCTGAGTCTGGTAAAGTCAACGGCTTCAGTGTTGTCGTTTCCAACGCTGGAGATTTCACCAAGAAGCAGATATTGAACGCGGATGAGCGAAAGCTCTGGGTTCGTGGAGCACCTCTTCATGGGCTGCTTTACACTACAAGACTATTCCGAAGAATTGTTATTGTCGCTACCGGATCTGGCATCGGACCTTGTTTGTCTCTGCTATATGCCGACGTGACACCGCGTCGTGTGCTTTGGTCTACTCGGGACCCCGAGAAGACATACGGGCCAACTGTAGTTAGCGCTGTGCAACGAGCAGACCCAAATGCAGTCATTTGGAACACTACGACTCAAGGATATCCAGATATTGTTCTCGAGACTTACAAGCTAGTGTTAGAGTCAGATGCAGAGGCAGTTTACATCATTTCGAACCCTAAGGTCACTGAAAAAGTCGTGTTCGGGATGCGAACTCGGGGGGTGGTAGCTTATGGAGCCATTTTTGACTCTTAAGTTCTTTTTCGAGATTAAAATTCTTAAGTCTCACACAAGAGTTTCATAGCCTCAGGAGTAATTGACTTGTATCTTCAGATTATCCAAGCATCCATATATCCCGACTTATCTCCCGAAACAATTACCGTAGGAAATCTCGAGTTTAACAACCATGTTAAACATTGAAGTTCCAAGGCGATCTCTCGGTCTCTCTCTATAAATCGGTCATGTTAATACTATAAATAAAAAAGAGCTTATTATGATTTATATAATCTTCTATAAATTCTAAAATAGAGGAATTTTCGGAACTTTTGCACGTCCACTGTCATGTCGGATCGATGCGCTAACAGAAGTCCGTGTCTGTGGAGACTTTGCAGTGGCGCACTTCTTAGGCCCTTATGCTTAACTTCAAGCTTATTCACGAAGATAAGCTGCTCCAGTCGATCCGATATAAGTTGCCCTCATCTACCTTTTTTTTACAGGCCGTAGCCCCCATGGGAGCATTAAAGTGCTAGTGGCCTCAGTAGTTCTCATCTGTGCTGGAAATATTTCATCTCGATAGTTGTGTAGAAGCAAAACTGGCCTACTAACTGCGTGCTGTTGGACAGATGTTCCGCTGACAGCCTCGGCAGCTAGTTCCAATGATAACAATAAAGTCCGTTGATTGAGTTCACATCCGCAACCCAAATCCGATACCCGCTCCCCCTCCTGCGGTAACAACCACATCCGTCATCGGAGAGCCAAGCAATAAAGCAAGATAACAAAGGTGGGTCAACATCTCTTGGCATGACGAGGATGAATCGCGGGGTTGGGATATCGCCATCTTTCATTCGACAATTTCCTTTGGGTACGAAAAAAAGGCTATTTGATAAAACGCACGAACGAGGTACTATGATCCAGATAGGAAGGTCGCAGTTAGGCGATGGTGCTTGGCTTCGGCGAACGTGCGTTGAACGACAGCTACATTCGTCTATAAGATACTCACAGGTACACACCTGTTGTGGAAGCAAGCATCACGCAAAATGCATCTTTTAACGATCTCAGCCTTCCTTGGCAGCGCAGCCGCGCAGCTATCTTATGCCGGCAATGCGGTTCCCTTCAACCCAAACTCCAAGGTCGTCGCTGCGAATTTCCCCGATGTTGACGGAGAGCTCTACTCGCCCTCGTTCTTGAGACCCGAGGATGTCGCTAAGGGTTTTGCCAATGGCACTTCTTCGCCAGTATCACAGCAGTCGCTAGAACAGTTTCTCTGGACTCTGGCCTCGCGCAATGAGTGGATGACGTACCACAATCCAGTCTTCAAGTCTGAGGAAGGCCGTTCAATTCCATATGTTGTTCTTTCCACGTCAAAGTCGCTGCTTCAGACAACTCCCATGAGCGGCAATGGCACCAACAAGGTCCGCGTCTGGATGCAAGGCGGCGTACATGGGAATGAACCTGCAGGAGAAGAGGCTCTGCTGGCACTCCTGGGGAAAATGGATAATGAGCCAGAATGGGCGCTTTCTATCCTGGAGAAACTTGATATCATGGTATTACCGCGGTACAACCCAGATGGGTCAGCTTATTTCCAGCGGTTATTGGCAACAAGCTTTGACCCGAATAGGGACCATACAAAGATGGTCTCGCAGCAAACCATTGACGTTAAAGCCTTGAACCTCAAATTCAATGCTCATGTCCATCTCGACTGTCACGAGTACGGCGCCAACCGCGGGCTAGTTCACGAGAACACAACATACGTTCCCTCGCAAGACAGCCAGTTCTCAGCGTTCAAGAACCCAAACGTCCACGCCGATATCCGATCCATGGCGGAGACCCTTTTCGTTCCTAAGGTTGCTCAAGCGCTTGAGGAAAAGAACTTGACGACCAACGGTTACGTGGTGGCCTCCCAGACTGAAGATGGCAATGGCATCCGGCTCCAGGATTTTGTCACTGATACACGCGGTGAAGTGACGGTGTTCATGGGTCAAGGTCTCGCGTTTCTGTCAGAGACACGTGGAATCGGCATCGGAAATGAAAATTTCCAGCGCCGTACAACAGCTGGAATGATTGCTGCCATTAACGTCGTCCAGATTGCTGCGGATAACGCCGATCTTGTCTACGAGACAGTGGAAGCTGCCCGAGCTGACTTTATAACGAATGACCGAGATATCATCGTTCGTGATCAACCGCGTTGGGAGAACATCACATGGCCTTTCATCAATACCGAGACGGGCAAGGTGACAGATGTGCCTGTCCTCTTTGGCAACAACACTCCTCCTGCGAACAATCTCACTCGCGCTCGACCGGAAGCATACATCTTCAGTCGGGCGTGGTCAGGCGTAGCGGAACGTCTCCGAGCAGTCGGTCTTGAGGTTAATGAGCTCGCGGTGGATTTTGAGGGTGAGGTAGAAGCATACAACATCACCGAAGCCCGTCTAGCGCCTGAGAAGTACGAGGGCATTGCATTGACGACTGTGAATACGGAAATGTTTACGAAGAAAGCGAAATTCCCCAAGGGTGCTTACTGGGTCAGCACAAGACAACAATATGCGGCGCAAGCTTTTGTGCGGTTGGAGCCTGAGCATCCTGACGGCTTTGTGACGTTCAATCTCCTTCCTGTCAGTAAGGGTGATGAGTACCAGGTTTATCGAATTCCAGCGAATTAGGCAGATAGTACAAGAGCTCGTGAATTCAGAAACTCCGCGTATCCGTGTTACTTCCCTATCAGCGTGGCTTTTGTTTATAGACCACCCGCGAGCAGGTATACAGCTTATCAGCCAACTTCCATCCCAGCTCTACCACTGTCTTATATTCTAGCACATTATTTGGCATATCTGCCAACCATAACTGAGTTTTGGACTCCAGCTTATTTGCTTGTATGAAGTTTATCTTTTAGTATACTGTCAAAGGCAGGATCCAGGCGTTGCTCAAATAATCAGAACTTGAGAGGGGGTGTTTGGGTAAAGATGGCAATATGTCTAGATAAGCGATGGCATTTAATGATCATATTTTTTGTTCCCCAAGCGCCGCTCGATCTGGCTTAATTTCTTAATATCTTGAGAATCGAGCTTGAGATTAGTATCTTAAAGCATATATATCTTCTATGAAAGAGGTTCAGAGACTATTAGGATATTCTGGCAAGACGCCAGCTTGCATATTTAAGATATTCTTTAAGTCCTAAACCAAGTCGGAGTTTTATTACTATAAAGCCAGCTTATATATCGGCCGATAATTCACATCCCCACTAGCCCTACCTAATATGATATACCCAACAGTTCCGTGTATCAAGATTGACGTTTTCTGCCACTTATTAGAAACACGGCCAGAGTACTAAAATAGTTTTCTTTTGATGATATGCTAAAGAATTTGTTATGTTACCTAGCTGTTAACAGAGAAGGAAACATTTCCGATAGAATCCAAGAAGTAAAGAACCGAGAGAGTGGAACATACCGTCGCGATCATACTTGGCAGAACTTTGCCATCAGATATAATGAAACCTGTCTGTAAAACCCGGACTGTATAGTAGAATTCCAGAACTCCGTGATACACGAGGGAACTTGAGGATGAAATGCGAAACATCAAAACAAGTTGGATCTTGGTAATATAATGAGATAGAATCTTCCCGCTAATGAGTGATAGAACTTCATGGTGAAACCTAACAGCGCTCTTAAACGATACGCGATAGGACCTTAAATTAGGATATAACTTAACAAAACGACTTAAATTATAATAACAAAATGAGACAAAATTCCACGATAACACAGGACAGAATTTTAGAGTAGAACAAAACAACAATTCAATATAACACGCGATAGAACTTCATTATAATATGTAAAAGATCTTGATTATAATATGCGATAAGCATTATAATGAAATGTGATAGCCGCAGCTATTTGAACGACTATGAGAGCAGAAGTTAAATAACTATTATCTAACGCTTAAGGCGTGGGTATCCAGAACTAAAGACGCATTTGCCATGCTCCGGATCTCCCGGCCACCTTGGAATGGATATAACCAATAATAATTCCAGCAAAGGCGCGTAAGACGTAGTTCGGACATGTGATTGTTTGTTTCGTGCAGTGCATGGGCATGTGAATGAAGAAAACGGAAGACTGTGCGAGTCGTCTGCAGGATGAGCGATCATTAAGTATGAAATGTCCTTTAAGGCTGATTTCTCAGCACTCAACTGTTTTACATTGCCAAAACATCTAATCCTGAGTCAGAGAATAAGCTCGACGACTCTGTACGTGCTGTTGACTAAGATATCGAAAATGATCGCCTGTTCCAAGATGAGATTGGAGCCTCCGGGGAAACTCTAGAGTGCTCCTGTGAACCTTTACAGCCCCTCTGCCTTGCATAATTCTAGGCACCCAAGACACTTAGTTCTGATGAGCTGTTAGATCAAGGCTCTTCAATAGGCTTTGTGGTGCCTTGCGTAGTTGTAGTGCTTATTCCAACTTCTGATATCGCTACATTTAGGGTGATAGTAATCTTGCTATACTCGATTCTTGAAGAACTAGGCACATAGTACAAGAGCTCGTGAGCTTATAGATATTCTAGGTTATTCTTATTACTTTTCATCAAATCTTATCGTTAGAGTCGCTTTTGTTTCTCCATGATAGGCCACTCGCGAACAAGCATATCTCACATAAGCTGTCAGCGATGGGTGTCACACCAGCTGCGATGACCTAATTATATGTGGTGATGATAATATTGAAATTTGACCATTTACGGTCATCCTCAATCATTTCCTGTTCTGCCGCTAGAATGGCGGTATGTATTGAAGGCTATAAGTTAATAAATCCGAGGCTTGACGAGTGCTTTTCTATGTGTCAGTCCACTTATTATGTATTACTTGAACCCGCTCTTACTGTTGTGTTGGTTGGTGCTCCCCGTTGTGGCGGCCTTTCTTTTTGTTGAGTCGGGTAATCCCTGTTGTGTTTAAATTAAAGCCCGAGATTTAGATGCTATAGAATGACTGCCTGTCAGCTTACGACTGCACAATTTATTCCGGCTTTACTGGTCAGGAGGACGCTTTAGTTGATGTCAGACTGTGAGATATCTGCGCAAAGATGACCCACTTGAGATTAGCCAAAGCCATACTCCGTAAAATATGTTTAGTTTGCAATAACACGTCGCGCGTAGGTACATGAGGTATCTTGGCCGCGCGTTGCAAACTTGAGGTGATCCACTGTTAAAAGCGAAAAAACTGGGTCGGACAAATAGGATAAGCTAGAGCCGTGCCAACAATCTCTGCTGTGTTTGTATTTGTTGGGCGTCACGTATCATGTCCTTCAACATCATGTAAGCTGACTCCATCTAAAACCTTCAATGTGTAATTTGGCTTTCCCAACTTTCATATCTCTGCCAAATTTCTTTTTCTCCAGTCTGGCAGTAGGATTCATAGCCTACGGCAGCTTGTGCGATCAACATGTCTCACACCTCAGGCATAACTCCTCTGTATCAGGTATTCAAACCACCTTTTACAGTTGACTCACCAGGCTACGAGAAGAAACCCGCTGAAACCGTTCCTCGACGTCATCCTCGTGCTCGCGACGGCCTCATTGAACGACCTTCTGAAGATGTCCACACTGTCTTCGACATCGTCCGCCGAAGCGCACGGCTGTGGCCCAACAATAACGCCGTGGGTTCACGAAGGCTTATCCGCCTACATAAAGAGATAACTCAGGTCGAAAAGAAAATCGACGGCAAGTTGCAGAAGGTTGATAAGGAGTGGACATATTTTGAACTTTCCAAATTTTCGTTCTTCAACTATAAGGAATACGAAACACATTGCCTTGAAGTGGGATCGGGCTTACGCCTGCTCGGGCTCGCGCCCGGAGGAAAACTGTTTCTCTTTGGGTCTACAAGGTAATGCGAACCTTGATGAAGACATGACTATATAAAACGCGAGCTGACTTTTCCAGTGCGCAATGGATTGCTATTTCTCATGGCTGTGCTACCCAGTCCATCTCAATCATAACAGCTTACGATTCACTTGGAGCAAGCGGATTAGAGCACAGTCTCCTCCAAACCGAGGCGGAGATTATATATATCGACCCTTATCTACTCAAGACAGCAACCGAGCCTCTGAAGAAGTCGAAGATCCATACAATAATTGTGAATGAGGCATCTATTTTCGGCGGAACCGAACTTGTGGAAGAATTCAAATCAGCCAATCCCAGGTTCAAAATTATCAGCTTCGAAGAACTTTATACATCAGGTCGCAACGCAATGGTCGATCCAGTGCATGCCAAGCCAGATGATCTCTACTGCGTGATGTACACCTCGGGATCCGGCGGTGTTCCCAAAGGCGTACAAATTGCCCACAAGAATCTTGTTGCGGCAGGTAAGAAAACTCACCGCAGGCGAAGATTGTCCAAAAGCTAATATTCGTAGTCGCCGGTCTTCATACTTGTGTCGCTGACTGCGTCACGGATAAGGATGTGCTTCTTGCTTATCTTCCACTGGCCCATGTCCTTGAAATGGCCCTTGAGAATCTTGGAATGTTTATTGGCGGCACTGTAGGATACGGCAATCCCAGAACACTATCTGATACATCAGTAAGAAACTGCGCCGGCGACATGCGTGAGCTGGGGCCTACTGTCATGCCCGGTGTGCCACAAGTCTATGAGACCATCAGGAAGGGCATCATGACACGTCTTGAATCCAACATAGTCTTGAGAAATCTCTTCTGGGGCGCTTTTGGTTACAAGAAGTTTATGGTGAAGCACAAATTACCAGGAGCTTGTTTGTTAGACAATGCCGTTTTCGGTAAAGTCCGCGAGATGACTGGTGGTAAGATCAGATTCCTGTTCAACGGTGGCAGCCCCATATCTCTCTCAACGAAACTCTTCCTCTCACTGGTTCTTGCACCGATGTTTACAGGCTATGGCCTTACCGAAACGTCAGCAGTTGGTGCATTGGGATCACCCCTCGAATTCACCTTGCACTCCATCGGCACAATTCCCGGCTCGGTCGAAGTCAAGCTAGTCTCCGTTCCAGAATTCGGATATTCTGCTGATGCCAAGATCCCCCAAGGCGAAATTCTGATCAAGGGCGCTGCCGTTATGATGGGGTACTTCAACAACGACGAAGAAACAAAGATGGCCTTTACCGAGGATGGTTGGTTCAAAACTGGAGACGTGGGAGAGTTTGATGCTGATGGTCACCTCCGGGTGATTGACCGGATCAAGAACCTTGTAAAATTGCTCAGCGGCGAATATGTAGCTCTCGAGAAGTTGGAGTCGATCTACCGTGGCGTTCAAGGTGTCATGAATGCCATGGTCTATGCTGATTCTGAGCATTCGCGGCCTATTGCTGTCGTCATGCCAAACGAAGCCTACCTCAGAGGCATTGCCCAGGATTTGGGCGTTGACGAGGACAAGATGTATACTGATAACAAAGTACGTCAAGTCATGCTCAAAGACTTGCAAGCCGCTGGTAAACGGGCCGATTTATCAAGCATGGAAATTGTCGCCGATGTAGTGATCACTCCAGAAGAATGGACACCCCCAAGCGTATGTATTCTTCTCTTCTACCTATCCGAATCCGCTAATAAGATACCAAACAATAGGGTCTCGTTACTGCTACCCAGAAGCTCAACCGTCGTGCTATCAATGCCAGATACAAGAATGAAATACAAGAGGCTCTGAAAAATGCTTAAAAGAAACAGAGACCTTCCGTTTGTATGCTTAGGACGGGTGGGTGAGCGGACTCTCATCTAATTAGAGCGTGTACTATTTGCTGGGTGGGATTATTGCGATGATTGCAATCAGGGCGTGTATTGATTGATTCAATACCAGACGCTCTTGATTGGAGGTCTTAAGGCCGTACTGATTGCTGAGATATACCATGTTTAATAAATTGTCTGGATTTGGCCTCTTGTTCTGTGATAATGCGTACTGGCAGGTACCATCATTCATATGTAATATCTATCTACTAGAAGGTAATTTGTGCTGGTATAAATGAGTGTGTTTCTCTATATTGCTGCGACACATTGTATTTGAGGCCACACACCTTGTGGAAGCGAGATTCTTGTGTCTCATACATGGGCGATGTTCCAAGACTGATCCATGACGATGAGAGTTGTTTGATGATTAATTCCGTATGAACCCATGAGAGACGAACGCCCTATCTGGAAAGCAACATATCTGACTTTTAACGTTCTTGAAAGTAAATCAATGGAGCTCGTGCCTCTGGTGTGAAATAACGGTACCGCCATCGGATATGAATTTGGATATTGGGGCCTCGCCAGTCTCCAAGGAGTCCGCCCATACCTTCTGGGCGTGTTCGCAAGATCTGAAGTGACACATGAACTCATCTGTCGAATACACTCGATCTCGGTCATTAAGCCCCCATGGCGGTTGAGATGAGTTGTTGGTCGCACGGGCATATTCCTCAAGACGAAACTGACAGCCTTTACAGCTGACGCCATGCTCGATCTGGCCCCGATTCGCATCATAGGATGGAAAAGCGGTAGCCGCCATATATCGGTAGCAGTAATGATGGACTGCCTCGTTGCGAACCTGGTGTTCCGGTAGATGATCCAAAACCCGCTTGGGGATTTTGCGGGAAACATCGAGCGACTGCAGCTTCTCGATAGCCGGCTTTGCCTGGGCCAGCCACTTTGGTCTGTTGACTCTGGGCCAGGGTTCGAGAGAGTATTTGCCATAAACAACGCATAGTCTCGGCTCACAAACTCGTTCAATTTCTTCTGCTGTTATCTTCACAGCTCTAGCGAACTCTTTTGGGACCGGTATTGGTAAAATGCGCAGTTCGGATGAAATTTGCAAGCATGTGAAGCAGCAGCGTTGGCAAGTGATAAGATATAGGAAGGTTGCAAACTTTCCACAGAATTCACATTCACGGCTCACGAGGACTTGGCGGAGCCATGTGATGGTGAAAAGATGCCCCAGTCGAACCTTGAGTATCGCTTTCAGTCCTCCTAGCCCATGTCTCACGACGGTTTTGTAGTCCTTAGAGTTGGTTGCGATACTTCGTGCACGGTTGTTGACTCCCCTAAACCGGAGATAAGAGACGATATCGAGTTCGCCAAGTATCATCAGCATCAACTCATCGGGTAAACGCCCTAGAACTCCAAGCCCCGGAGAGGAAGCTGTTTTGAACGAGGTTTGCAGAAAGGGTGCCTGGAGCTTCCGTTCAGGTGTTTGTACTAGAAGCCTGTCAAATTCATGCCTGTGGTATGTACAAGCGCGAATAATTGCTTCAGAATCGTGGGCAGAAACTCTGCTAGCTTCCATTGTTAACAGTCGTGAGTAAAATGAAAAGTGGAGGTTGTACAAAGCTAGAACCCAAAGACGAAGGGAAATGGGACGGTGTGAATTTAGGCGCCAATGCTGACAACGATACCGCTTCCCAATTACGCTGCTTTTAATACTACACATCCCGAACGGGAAGCTTAGGCTGTAACACGTGCTGAAGCTGAAGCGGGGAAGTTGATGATCCCCTCACAAAAGGAAAGAGATGCTTGTTCGGCAGCGGTGCTGGCCTTGTGGTTTGTTTGCAACAGTTTAACAAGCAGTTCCTGAAGAAAACGCTGCTGTCTCTTCTTCCAGGTGCGATACTTCGCGACGAAGGATACAAACACTTCGTAAAGGCTCCGGGTACATGAGAAACCAACTTCGCAACACCATTCAACAACATAACGTCCTTATTCAACGATAATCTTCGTTTTCGCAAACTATATAAATACATAGTCAGATCGTAAGTTGCGATAAGTCCATCAATGCGAGCAGTTCGTCTATCCCACCACCAGAATAGCTGTCTGGTAGATGATATTCCAGTGCCTGTAAGGTTGTGATTTCACTACTGTCCTCTTGCTTGATGCTCATCCCAACATCCCTTGTGTCCTTAAGCACAGTGATGATTTGTGCCATCGTCTGCGCATCGTACAAGCCCTCCCGTCTTTGCGACGAGGCAAGCATCTGGGTAGCTCTCGTAGCCACAGACTCGTCCGAGCATTTGATAGCTACTGCAAACAAAGGTGCCACAACCCCAGTTTCCAACGAGAAGTTACGACGAGGAGATTTGGTCGCATTTGGTGATCCGTTTAGAAGTGTAGTGTACTGGAGAAGCGTTTCAGCCAGGTCAAGGATTTTATGGGCAGCTGGATTCGGCGAGGCGCCAAACACTTCAGGATCGTGGGGGAATTTAGACTCCACGATCATTCGACAGACGTGGAAGTGAACAAGAAGTGTCCGAATTCCATGTAATGTTTCGTCGTCGCAGTCGGTCTCGTTTTCGAAGTTGTTGATCGCAGTGATCCAGGAAGTGTAACCTTGCATCAGAGCGTCTTTTTCTTGCAGTATGTCCATGGGGAGCGACTCTCTTGGTTCGTCATGGTAATCAGCGTTCTTGTTAACGAAGTGGTATAGCCAAGCCTGGAGCCTGATGAGGCTTTGCTGGGCTGTTTGAAGACCCGTAAACTTATCCTCCACGGAAAGCTTGTGATGATTCTCTCCTCCCAATTGCCAATTCGGAAGAACGAGAATTGGGACACGATCATCTTCAAAGAAGCTGGCTTGCATATCTAGTCGTTCAAAGACATCTGAAAGGCTTTGTATATCTTGAGATACGTCCCCATTCTGCTCGTGCTGAGTAGACATCAGCAGGTTTAGGCCGTTGCTCAAATGCTGTAGAGCTGCATTTCGGTCACCCAAGGCACCTTCACAGCAATAAAACAAGATGCAACAGATAAGCGCAATTCTGGTAGTACTTTCTGACGGCTGAGAAAGCCGCTTTCTCATAGAACGCAAAGCCTTTCCATACTGTGTCAGTGCCTCAGCTCTCGCTGATGAGTTTCCGGGATCGGATGTTGAGTAGTCCAGATGAAGCCAGCTCATTGCCACAAGGGCCTGACGAACGATTGGGTCTTGATGGCTTTCTTGGAGAACGGTCTGAGACCAGAAATCCGAGGTCAGAAAACCTGAAATATCGTTCGAACCTTGTACACAGAAATAGTGGAGTAGTTGGCGGTCCCTCTGACTTCCTGGGACCTTGAAAGGGATGGAATAGCTGGTGATGGACTGTAATCGCAACAATAATGAGAGACTCGAAGTGTTCCTGTAGTTGGCGGATGCTTTCAGGGCTGTTTCTGCCGGATATCCATCGCACCTCCAACCTGATCGTACACATCTCTTACATGCTGGCCTTGTCTCATCACACTTGATCCGCCTTTTGCTGATGCTTTGTTAGTCGCCTGCCTTGAGGCAGAAAGTAGCGGTGATAAGAAGGAGAGAAAATCTGTTTAACTTACCGACAAGTTTGACAGCCAGTCTGTCTTCTAGGAGCACTAGATCTAGTTCCCCTGGGACTTGGAGCCATATCTGTTGGTGGCATTTCGAGTATTTTCTGTCTTGGGTTGATGAACGCGCTGGGGAATGGCTAATAAGCGCTAGAAGATCAGGCTATCTGAATAGCCAATGACGAGAGGCTACAGTAAGCTCTGCATAATCTTACCCACAGGTTGTGTTCAAATTATGGCAAGTATGGAAGTTAATCAGCATCGAACAATTCTCATTTTCTTAGCCTAGTTGCCTTGGAATACAGTGGCAGGTCAAAAAGCTGGCTTTTTAACCAAGTCAAATTGTATCAACGGCACTCGAGCTGCCACACCCTATGAATCTTCTACTGTTCATAACTGAGACTGGTGGGTCTTGCATAAGTCTCTTTCTTCGCGTACCTAATTTAATACAATGATCACGGCCTAATGTATTATCCGTATGGATAGTGGACGTTATCTTATCAATGCCGAAATAGCCGTTGGAATCCTTCGGTGGACGACTGGCCAAGATTAAATTTCATGGAGGCCTCTGAAGCCAATCAGCCAAGTTTCCTCTTACACTTTGCTATTGATGTTCCTCACGCAGCCATAGAAATTAGTGCCAAATTTCGTCACAATTACTAAAGCCTGAAGTCGTGGGATCTTTGCAAAATGGACGGCCCAGCGATACAAAGCAGCAATGCGGAAGTATCTGCATTGGTTGCGCAACAAAGCGCTGGTACAGAACTCCGATCGAAAGGGGAAATTGAACCTAATCCACCAGTGGGAGGAACTGAAATGCCAATACAACTTCAATTCGATGAGCCCAAGCAGAAGAAGTCGTTGGCCTTCAAGCTCGCATTTGTAGGGCTCGCTGCCACCCTCTTTGTATTTCAGATGGACGCGACAGCACTTGGCATTGCTCTTCCAGTATGTTGTTCGCAAGAACGCCCAATTATGATAAAGCGGTCCCTTTGCTAATTCATTCAGTCCATAGCCAATGACCTCGGAGGCTCAAGTCTAGAATCCTTCTGGGCCAACTTGTCCTATACCTTGTGTGGTCTGGTGATGCAACCTGTCTGGGCGAGCATATCAGACGCATTTGGTCGCAAACCGCCACTATATGTATGCATTGCATTATTCCTCATTGGTTCAATCGTTTTCGCTGTGGCGCAGACCATGAAAACAGTCATTGTGGGCCGGGTGCTCCAGGGCTTTGGCGGTGGAGGCATTGATGTGCTCGTTGAAGTTATTCTGGCCGATATGACAACACTGGAGGAGCGCTCTACTTATCTGGGCTTTATGGGCATCCCGAACGCAGTCGGTAACATTCTGGGGCCATCGGTGGGTGCACTATTTGCTTCCTATGCCAGCTGGCGGTGGATCGGATGGGTGAATCTCCCGATTCTTGGAGTGGGCACGCCTTTGTTGGTGTTCTTCCTCAAACTCCGGTCAGTCACTCACGACGCTTCGCTGGCTAGCAATATCGAACGCCTCGACTGGATCGGTATGGGTCTAATTGTCTCCGGTATCACGATATTTGTGCTGCCGCTCAGTTGGGCTGGATCACTGTTCCCCTGGGCGTCTTGGCAAACCCTGGTTCCCATGCTTCTCGGAGTCGCGGTGATCGTGGCCTTCGTCTTTTATGAGGCCAAGCCCGCAGCACCAATCATGCCGCATCGCTTGTTTCACTCCGTCACCGCCAACATGACGTTACTAGGTGGTTTCATCCATGGGGCCGTCCTCGTTTCTCTGCTGCAGTACTTGCCGTTGATTTACCAAGCAGTATACCTGAAAACTGCAATCAAATCGGCTGTCTTGCTTTTACCTACTTCCATTGTCAGTGTAGTCATCGCAGTGTTTTCCATGATGATGGTGCCGTTATTTGGCGGCTATACTTGGCTCCTGAGGCTGTCATGGGTATTGTTAACGCTAGGGACGGGCATTATGGCTCTTTTCAACGTGGACTCGCCATCTTCAGCGCTATTTGGGCTTCCGATTATATGGGGAGTAGGTGTTGCACTGCTGCGACTCAATTTGCTACCCATGCAAGCAAGTGTTAAGGACGTTGACGACACTGGCGTTGCTATCGGTCAATATTTCACCATTCGTATGTTTGGGGGCCTATTTGGGTTAACTATTGCGTCTGCAATTTTCAACACTGCCTTTTCGAATAGTATCTTGTCTACTTCAGTACAGCTAGAAGGACCGTTAGCCCCTTTGAAGGACGCCTCGCATGCGATCGCTTTCATCAAGGAGCTTAAGCCACTTGCGACAGAAGTCTCTAGACACACCCTCGTTGAAGTTTTAGCCGCGTACCTGACCAGCTTCCGGGTCATCTTCTACACCATGACAGGCCTTAGCGGTCTTGGGTTACTGACTTCATTGTTTCTTGAAGAGATTGATCTCAAGGGTCAAGGTCGTGGAAATCAACGATTCGAAGATTAGATGACGCTCCACTATAATCCAAATCTTCACCAAAAGTTTTCATAAAACGCCTAATAGATAGGTTTGGAATGTTTAAGCGGCCATTACACAGATTTAATATAGATAATTCAAACGCTCATAGATTTCTGCTTGCGATATGAAAGCAGGTTCTCCGACCAAGAGGGTTACCTGAGCCAACTTCATTCAGAACAACGGGCCTAATTCTCGGTGTGGTTAATCCGAACGACAACCTTGGCAAAATGCTTGCGCTCATCTAGCCTCCTGTAAGCGCTCTTGGCTTCCTCCAACTCAAACACCATGTTGTCAAAACAAGGCTGAAGCTTCTTGTGGTCGATGAACTCGACGAGCTCGTTGAACTGGCGTTGGCTACCCATCAAGAAGCCTCGAATAGTACAAGTATGCATCAAGGCCTCCATCATAGAAACTGGTTTGGTGCCTTGACCAACAGCTCCAACGATCTGAATGGAGCCGTACGGACGTACAGCTGCGAGGGATTGACAAAGGGTCTCGTTACCTCCGATGTCGACAATCATGTCAAACCCTGCTCCATTTGGCGTTAATGCCCTCGCTTGATTGCCCCAATCGGTAGGGTTCTCGCGATAGTTGACGACATGGGTTGCGCCAAGTTCCTTCAGTTTCGCTGCTTTCTCTTCGGACGAAGTCGTGGCCACAACTGTCAGTCCAAGAGCCAACGCGAGTTGAAGCATGGCAACGCTAACACCTCCAGTACCTTGTACGAGAACCCAAGTTTTCGGTCCGATCTGGCTACTCTTCAGATCCGAGAGTGCGTTCCAAGCTGTCAGCCAGGTGACGGGAAGGATAGCGGCTTGAAGCCAGTTGAGTGACTTTGGTGCATGAACAAGAGCACTTTCAGAGAATATGCCATGGCTTCGAAGAGTTCCCTGAGTACCCAAACCAAGCATTGTCGGGACGTCAGCCATACCTGATTGGCTTTCACTTCCTCTCTGGTCCACAACATCTGGTGCTGGGAAAGTGATGACTCGATCGCCAGGCTTGAAGGTCTTCACATGAGATCCAACAGCTTCAATTGAGCCAGCTCCATCGCAAAGGGGAGTCATGGGCGACTTAATTGAACCAATATTCTGTTCCGAGTCAGCACATGCCACTCAGTTCGGGTTTCCTTGACCTACAGTTGATCCAGCAATAACAACGTCTCGATAATTAAGACTCGCTCCGTGTAGTTTGACTAGAACTTCATGAGGTCCTAGTGCTTCTTTGGACGGTAGCGGAATGTTATCCTCATATCGGAGAGATAAATCATAACCCTGCTGGTCTTCGAGGATCCACCGCCTGGCCATGGTTGTGGTTTGAACTGGAAAGAGTGTTAAATTCAAGTTAGCAGATGCTCATGAGGTCTGAAATATTAGAGTATTTGTGCAGAACGTATGTAATTTAACGAGAATTTATAAATTTTCGCTGATTCATTTAATGTTGCGGGTTTGGTCCAGCCTGCGGAAAGTTGCGGGTGTGTGCGGAACACCATTTCAAAGCAACCCGCTGCCTCCATTTCCCGCAAAGCAATTTGTGCGCAGCGGGTCGATAGATTTGTCAGATTGAATTGTACGCTCCAACAAGATAGGAAGGTATGAGATGTTAGTATTTATCATCCATATTGCCAGGATTCTTCTCAACGTCCATGCCGCGACGCCATCCTGTCAGAGCCAAGATCTGGAGGCATCATATGCACCTTAGTGTAATTAAGTAGATATCATCAAGTACGATTTCAGCCTTGGTTTCTCCCGCCTATGCCTCTACGTTACTCTGGGGCACACGTTTTTATCTATGCCAAAAGCCGCGACAGCCTCCAAAGCTCTTTTTTGTTGCAAAAGACAACGTTCCATCGCAAGACCCGGCTTAGTCTTAAACAGGGCGCTTCCGGACCAGTTACTATTGAAACTCATCATATCCTGCGAATAAGTTTTAATGACATTTGGTGTTTTATGTTGTGCAAAGTAAATATGACTGAATAAAATAAGCTGCATCGTTACACATGAAGAATAATGTTTACTGAGTCATATCCCAAATATCGGCCACCTTCGAAGATTTGACACCATGCCACCACGATACTTGTGCTGAGTTTGAATTCCAAATTCCACATCCGACCTACCGCTCAGTTCGATCCATGAGCTTAGACTGCAGCAAGAGCGGCGAATGCAGCAAAAGCCATAAAAGGTCGAACGTTCCCTGCACCATCGACAACTACGACGGGTGTCCCTGTGGCCGCTGGTGGTGCCTCTTCTTTAGTTGTAGTAGTACCTCTCATACACATATCAGCGCCACAAGTGGCTATCGGCTGCTCAAGACTTGTAACCGGTAGAATCGAAATGTCTTGTTGATTGGACACGGTACTTAAGACCATTGTTGCCGGTTCGGAAATTGTGACCGGTTGATTGGATTGAGTTGTGCTGAAGTTGGCGTCTGAGCAAGCAGTTGGTGTGACGAGCGAACCATTTCCGCTGAAAGGGTTGTACCCAAGACACTGAGCGTACTGGGCAGCGCAACTAGCCCTGTTGGCATTGGGTGCTGTACGGCAGATGTTGTAGTTATCGTTGCACTCTGTAACGCAATCATATGTTTCAGGGATTGTGGCTGCTACGTCGGTTGCAGAAGATGAACCTGTAGCTATCGCGGTGGTTTCAGCAGCGTCGACAGTTGCAGCAGCCGTAGCTATAGATTCCTCTTCAATTGCGGTGCCTGTTGGAACCACGGCAGTAGACGCTGTGTTGAGACCAGTACTAGCCACTGATGCTCCTATCGCTGAGGCACCTGTAGCACCTGCGGAGCATGCAGTGGGAGCTGGAACAGAGTTCTTGCCCAAGAAGACATTAAATCCCAGACAGTTTGAGTACTCGGTCGCACAGAAGGCCTGGCTAGCATCGGGCTTGACTCGGCATGCATTATATGCATCAGTACAGCCAGTAGCGCATTCGTCGCGCTTGTACAGGCGTGAAAAGGCTGGACCGATTAGAACGGCGGTAGTTGCAAGGAAGGTGATCTTCATTTTGACGCGTAATGAAATAGTAGTGACTGAAGCAAATGTGGGATATGAGAAACGCTCTGGTGTCGCAAGATACCTGTCTGTATACTCACTGTAGGGAGAACAATGGAGATACTTATATCCTACCTCAAAACCACCCAGTTACACCTTGAATAGTCTCGCAATTCTGGAACCAATGGTCATTCCATATATCATTATGTGGGTGGGGTCAAAGGCATTATTCTCTTGGTGTACGTTTGCGTCGTAGGTATCCTTAGGAACCAATGGTAACCACGCGGGTTGGAATGTCTTGGTCAGTGACGCATGCAGACAATGAATGAAGACTATTATGAGGGCGCTAACCAGTAACAAATACAAATGTGTAGCTCAATAATACCCGCTAAACTATTGTTTGCAGTGATTTATAAACATGACGCTTAGCTGCCTCACGAGTAACTCAGGCAACAGACGCTCTTTGTTGTCCAAAGTTCCATGGGGTCTGTGTTATACAGCTTAATATTATGGATTATATTTCACATGATATCAAGATTTCAGAAAGATGGTTCGGTTTATTGAAGTGTAAAACCAATTCAACTGATCACTATACTTACCTGCTCTAGGTATCCTTGGTCCAGCCCAATGGACACAGATCCTTCATTTTGGGACTACACTCTGTATCCGCGACTCATCACCAAAACACCAACTAACTTCTTAGCCCATATTGGCCTTTCCGATCGAGTCAATCAATGCCGCAAGATCATAGTCCAGGGGATTCGCCAACCAATCAGGAAAGTCGGCGTTTTGAGATCCGTCAAAACTACCAGGAGCCTGTGTCTCCGGGAGCCTCGTCGAGCCCAAGTAGTTCGTTCCTTCGAAGTTATGAACACTGCCTAGTGTGCTGGAAGACGTTTTCGCTCCCCCGGAACTTACCATATAGGCCGTTGCCGAAGTGTTAGTGGCAGATAGAAGCGAAGAGGATATACTCCGGCAAGACGCTACACCTGACTCGCTAAGGATTGATGCGTCAGAACTCGCCGTCTGAGAAGTGTTGCCGGACCAAGCCTGGAACGGATTGTTGGTAGGGGCCAATACTGACACACTAGCCTGCAGCGTAGAATCAGCGGCGAAAGATACTGGTGCACTACTCTCACCTTGACGGGCTAGTTGGGCAACGGGGAGGGCGTCAAGAAGCTGAGAAACAAACTTCAGAAACCACATGTCGTATTCTGTGAACCAACCTTCAGGGCGGGTAACTTTGATGATCTCAGCAGCAGTATTGAGAAAGTCTAGCCTCTCCTCCGGCTTGATTACCGCAACGTGAAACAACAGAACGTCGAACTCGATCGAAGTCATACCACTTGTACCTGCAAGATGGGGGACAACGACATCAACAGCTTGCTTCAATATCGTCAACTCCCTTACTTGCAATTGTCTATTGTTGCGTTTTGCGATGGCAAATGCTCGGACGACAAGAGTGGCGTTGGGGCCGAACTTTTCAATAAAGGCGTTCATTTTGAAAGCGTTTAAAAGATGACGGTGGTTTATGGAAATGGTGTTGAAGGTGTGGGCAAGCTGAAGTTTCTGATGGTTGTTATAGCTTGGTGAGTCCGAGATGGATGGTGATCGCAGTAGGTAGGCGTCAGAAGTCGCCGCTTTATATCTGGGACTTTGATATGTCTGTTCGCTAAAGTTTGGACTGTACTCACTATGTTCCCTATTGATGTTTAAAATACTCTCGAATCAAGTTGGTTAGTTAGGTGAACAAGACATGAACAAAGGACCATTGCGCAGAGAACAATAAACATGCCATATCAATCAAGCATGTAACAGACTGTACAACGTAATAAAACATCCGGAACAACTTTGGGTGCCAGGCGCTTGCGATTTACATGTGACTATTGTCAACTCAGGCAGAAACAACAATGTGACTGATGAGAGTGTTCACTGGCCATTTTAGACACAGATACTGGAGCTTAGTCGCGCATGTATCAGGTACTTGGCTCAAATTTCCATCTGGTCTTCCAAATCAATAATCCATACAAATTAAATAGGTGTGGCATGGTGATTGGTCATTGATGCCGTTTGGTACCGTAATTAGATGTGGCCATGAAGTCTTGAACCCCCGTTGTTGTAAATATTTCTCGACAATTCTGGAGGTGGGATACCGACCTCGTGCAATGCCTCTTATCTTACCCATCTGTGTGTGTCAAGATGGCGAGATTCTTCGATTTAGCCGTGCTGACTGCGGGTGTCCGCTAAACATAAAAGTATAACACCAGTCTGACTGACTAATTTACTCAAGATGGCGCCTAAATCCTATTACGGTTGGCTCTGCATCTGTGATCACATAAGCGTGAGCTGACGGTAGTTTCAATGGTAGGTAAGATAAACCATCACACATCTTCCCAAGTTCATATCCTTCCTTTAAGTTCTAAAGGCTTCTTTCTCAAAATCATCGCACATAACCCAGTACGGAGTAATCCAAGAACTAGACATGGCATTGCACACTATTCGGCGAGCGGTTCTGGGGCAGGCTCGGCAGCCGCCTAACTATCCAACCAACCCGACTGATACCATACTGCCTGTCTATTATTTCGATGACACGCCACTCTTGCACAATTGTGTACAATGCTGGACACTCAGATTCAACGAACCACTCGATGCGGAGATGTTGCATCGATCTCTTTCTGATGTTCTTGATCGGCCAGGATGGCGGAAATTGGGAGGACGCGTTCGCATGGATGTAAGAAACGATATAGTTCCTTGCTAGCAACAGTCGCTGACCTTAGACAGAATAAAGGAAAGTTAGAAATTCACGTCCCTCTGGAGTTCACTTCGGCACGGCCTGCAGTCAGATTTCACCATGACAAGTACGAAGTCACCATAGCCGGGCATCCTCTGGCTTCAAGACTACCACAGCCTACGCCAGACAAGCCGTCTATCCAGGACAGATCAGACTTTACATCTTTAGGTGTCCCTCCGGGAACTCCACTCTGTCTCAATGACTACCTCAAGTCTGATCACCCTCAGTTGACCCTCCATGTCGTGTCGTTCACAGATGCAACTCTGGTCTCGATCTGCTGGCCTCATATTGCTGTCGATGCCATGAGCCTCCGCGAGCTCGGCATTGCTTGGACTCTTGCACTATCCGGGAGAGCTTCAGAGATCTTACCTATGTTATCTTCAGGTGATGATCCCATGGGCCAGGCAGGAAACGACCCTGCTTTTACGAAGCCATATTCTCTCGTACAACACCAGGTTAATGGCTGGCAGGTGTACGTATTTGCCATTTTTTATGTTTTCGATTTGATAAGGTGGCGGAAAATGGAGAGTAAAACAATATTTTTGCCGCGAAAGACTGTGGAACAGCTTCGCAACGAAGCTATGGAATCTCTCAACGAGAACGGCTCATATCCATTCATTAGTGAGGGAGACACAATAATCTCATGGTTGTCCATATTGATAGCATCAGCTCTCTTCCCGCGAGCCTCAAACCGACCACTTGCCATCGGCAATGCATTTGATCTGCGAGGACGCGCACCCTCCCTTTTTCCTGCTGGGAGTGATCAGGGTGCATATGTACAAAATGCGATATTCCCTTGTTGGACAATTATACCGGCAGAATCTGTGCACCGCCCCAAACATAACACCCTTGGCAATATCGCTCTAGCACTCCGAACCACTATCCAACAACAAACAACGGAAGACTCAATTCATGCTCAAGCCCGGCTTACTCGAGAGGCGCTGGATTTCTGTGGTATACCACCCTTATTCGGAGATGCCAAATCGTTCTTCCTTCAGTTTACCAATTGGTCGAAGTGCAATTTCTTTGAAGCCCTCGACTTTTCAGCAGCAATTACTGATAAATCGGACTTTGTCACTGCCCAAAAGGCTTCATCTTCCTGGCAAAGTTCTGCCCTTACTCGAGGTCGCCCAGTCTACTATCACATCTTGGGAATCAGTCCGAATAATGCACTAGGAAGAAACATCTCCATCATTTCCAAAACACCCAACGGTGATTATTGGATCGACGGAAGCTATCCTCCTGAGGTCTGGAAGGCAATGAAATCAACGATTGGGACTCGTAGTGCTTGAGATAACAAGGTAGTCACTACGCCGTGGGTGGTCAGGTCTATCTGTCTTATCGACCAGGTATAGTTAGGAAAAGAAGCCACATGCTTGGTTCTTTGGAACAAAATCAAGAGAATGTTTCTAAACATCAGTAGCTATTGATCTACATCACATCACCGCATATACTAAACGGCGGCATTTCCACAGGCTGAACCATGTGATCGATTCTGAGACATTCGGTGTCAGATTGGAATGTGCGATCGGATGAGCGATCGCTGAGACTGAAGGGAGACTGAAATGTCTCCTTGGTCACGGCCCTGTTAGCCGACCCCGCGGGATGCGATGGAGCAAATAGGCCTCGAATAAGGGGCTCTGGCCAAAAACAACGGTCGATCCATGTAGAGAATTGATGGTGATCAATGCAACTTTATGGTTACGATAAGATTTTGAACCGTGTCAGTGATAGATACATGGTTGGGCTGCCTTGCAGGAGTAGACACAGCACTCTCAGTAAAGCAAAACATGTAGCCTAAACAGCACCTCGGATACCAACCAATCAGAGCCACGCCCGGTTAGCTCAATCGGTAGAGCGTGAGACTCTTACGAGTACGCGATCTCAAGGTTGCGGGTTCGACCCCCGCATCGGGCTGTTCCTATAAAACGATTGCGAGCAATAGCGAGGCATCTCTTTTTTTTTCTTCGCGCTTTGTTGCTTACCTCTTGCTAAGAAATCTTTCTTAGAACTACTACGGTAGGTAGGTTAAGTAGGGGCCCCTCCACTACGAATTTGGATCCATTTTTGTATAGCTTCACTGTGTGAGTCCCTTGTAAATTAGGTGACCTTCTATTAAAATACAAAAAGGGATGATTTCCTAGCGGCTGTTGAGACCTATATCTCAACAACTTCAGCATCTGCCCCTGTGTTATAGCTCATACCGTGTTCTTGCTTGCCTTTTACTGGCCAATCAGAAGAGAGATATTTCCAAAACTTCGTGTGTCTCGCACTCATTTCACTGTGACGATACAGGCATATGGGCCACTTTGCACAATTAAAGGGCCCCTACTTATCCTACCTACTGTAGTAAATAGTGTATAATACTAGTCTAAACATTCGTCCTATTTTAAAGGTGTCTTTTACTTTATAATATGAGGAGATGAGATATGCTGATTTATTTGCTCTTGAACTTGATAAGTTAGCATAGCACTATTTTATAGACTGAACTGAAGCCCGTTAAAGGGACTAAAGCTTGCGTGGTGAAATGCCCTGAACGTTCCATTCGATCCAACTGCTGGTCGGTCCCTTGCCACGACGGTTACCAATAACCTCCCGCGGCACAAACATCACTTTACAACCCACCAAAAGCTATTCATAGTCCTTCCACGTTCAATCGCCGGCATTTTCGGACTGGACTCCTCCTTAGCCTCTAAACGGCATTCAATCCGAGCCAGTTCCACTGACCGCGTCACCTCGGTGGGTTTGCCAAGGGGCCATCAACGCTAGCACGCGAATATTCGCATTCAGAATACGAAAATCATCCCCTTGGGGCTTCGGGCAAGAACTATAGAATGTCTGCCCCCATCCTTCAGAACCTTTTTCAAGCCAAGCAACCTTTTCTTTAATCCTTTCTCTATACCTATCCTCGAAGGAGCATCCCTCTTTTTCTTTTTTTTCCTTATTCTCAGGCCAACACCACACAGCTCTCAACTCAGGTCGACCCTCCTAAAAACCTAAACACTCGTGCACACATCAAAGATGAGCCACGATGGGCCTTTCGGACCTGTTGTTAATGGGACACAAATAGTCTTTTTTGAATACCTGCCCAGCAAACCCGCAGCGATATCATTCGTGGTTCTCTTTGGTATTGTCACATTGGCTCATCTAGTGTTTCTCTTCATCTATCGGGCCTGGTTCTTCATCCCCTTTGTTCTCGGTGGAATCTGTAAGTAAGCCCTTAACCTCGACCTTCTGCCACCTGACACTAACATACTACTCCAGGCGAAATATTTGGCTATTTTGGTCGCGCCCAAGCCCACGACGATCCGGACAAAGCAGGCCCCTTCATTCTACAAAATGTCCTCCTCCTTGCCGGAACACCCTTTCTGGCTGCAACGATCTACATGAGCCTTAGGCGAATCGCAACGGCGCTAGACTCTCAACACCTCTCGTTCATTAGTCTTCGCTGGTTGACGAAGCTATACGTGCTGATAGATATCGGATGTATCGCCAGCCAATTCATAGGTGCCATTATACCTGCTTCTGGAGATGCCGATGCCATTGCTAAAGGTCGGACCATCCTCATCGCAGGCTTAGTGGTGCAGCTTGGCGCACTGAGTATTTTCATCCTTACATCTCTCTATCTCTACATACGAGTCAGGCAAGAAACAGGGCCTTTCCTGGACTCGTCTTTGGTTCGTTGGAGACGATACTTCAGAACCATTGAGGCTGTCACTACTATCATGATCATACGAAGCATTGTCCGCGCCGTGGAGTATCTTCAGGGGCCGGACGGCTTTGTCCTTGGCCACGAGGTTTTCATCTATCTGTTTGACGCATCTCTTATGTTCCTGGTTATGCTCTTGTTTTTGGTCATTCATCCGGGACGACTTGTTAAAAACGGTACAGGCATGAAATGGAGAGGACAAGTTCAAGAGCAGGAAGAAGATCATGTTAGACTACAACCGTACCCTGAATATCGTACTTGATGGGATAACGGGCTCAGGTGAACTGTTGCAGGATTTTGTGGGAACAAGAATTGATAAGTAATTATTCTCACGTTCAGCTTTACGTAGAAATCGATTTCGATCCATACACCACAGTTGAATGCATTGTTTAAAATCTATTACTTGTTATTATTACCCAAAACTGACAAGTTTTATCTTCTTCCATTAGAATATAACCAATCAATGAATGCAAGAGTGTCAATAATTCACCATACAGGGTATTCACTTGTGAAGGAGGATACGAACAAGGAGATAAGATAAGAAGCTGACGTAATCCAACCCCCACTGCTTTTTGCCGTTCTCGTGATGTCATTTGGCGCGACATTCCGAAAGAGCAAATTTTGGCCCTCAATCTCACCCTCTGCTGGATCAATCAACATCAACATCAAGGTCCCCCATTATCACCATGTTTGCTGTACGAAGACTTATTGCCCGGCCGCTTCTGCGCGTCGCTACGCGTCAGATTCACGTGACGCCTCGTCGCTTTGCCTCCGCAGACCAGCCTCCCAACATGAACCAGATCGAATCGATGATGAATGACCCTCAGATTCGCGACACGTTCGAGAAGCTGAGCCGCCACCCACCCGCCATTGCTGCCATGCAAAAGATGGGAGATGTTATCAAGAGCAAGGGTATCGTAGCTTGTTGACTCCATCTAACCTGAGACCGCGGCTGACTGTCAGGCACAGGCCTCGACACTACTCAGCCCCCCAGTAAGATGGATATTATGAAGCTGATGATGGATTCGGAGTTCCGAGACGCAGCGACTACAGTATGCTCACTCCATGATGTTTAAGTATATAAGCTGATGATGAATGCAGTTGACAACCGAAATGCAAAATGCTGGTGTTGAGATCAACCCTGATGTTTGTTCACCACCCTCGCCTGAAGTCATTGTGCTGACCACGTTGCTAGGTATTCATGAAGATGATGCAAGGAGAAAAATGAGGCCATTTCTAAATATACAAAATTCCATCTGTGCTTTCAATGCATCTTTGGCATCCACAAAGTGCTTTTGCGGACAGACTGTCACTTGTCAGCGTTTCAGAAAGTTGCTATCTTTTAGCAGTAAACAGCCTAGTCTAGTTATGCAAGATATCTGCATGGCGTTTCCATGTCGAGCATTCGAGATTGTCTTCATTTGTTCCGCGGCCAACTGGTCGTGTTTTTGAAAATGCATCCGCCTCCATCCCCACCTGATTGGCTTTGTAGGATCTGTGGCTAACCTTCTCTGGGCATTCTTAGGCATGGTACATTGCGCCGTGAGTTGACCTAACCCACCCCGGGCCTTGCCTTCCGATGCACTATTGAGACCACCACTGGGTACGGATAGTCTAGCACGGTTGCCAACTAAGAAGGAAATTAAAGATCACACTTGGACCATTCATGTACGCTTAACAGACACGAGAAATGCGTGTTGGTCGAAGGTAAAACAATTAAAATTAATGTGTTACTCCGTGCAGGCCGTAGTAAAGCCATCTGGCCTGTTCGACAAACCACAGAATCAGATTGCCATTCCACATTCACAAGCAAGGGAACATTGAATAAAGTCTTCAAAAATCAATCGACAGAGGATGTTAATCGCGCTGATGAACCCTGGATAAAATTCAGGGGACGACGGACTCCATTGCTTAAGCTTTCCGAGCAGATCATGCCCTGTTGCCTCTTAGCCTTAGCCTACCGCGCTTCTTCAATGCGCTCAGGGGACCGAGTCTCGCCCTAGGGATTGACCCCACGCTAAACTACGTTAATGCTAATCTGCTTCCCCGGAACTTTCCCACGGTGGAGACACCAATCAATCTGAGTTTCTAGCTGCCTATTCAGGAAGTTATTCACCGATCGCCGTCAATCATCAATCATCGTGACTTTCCTTCACCCCCGTTGCTGAGCTGAGTGAGGTTAGGAGACGCTAGGCTAAGCAAGACGTGTGTGATAGCCTGGGTTACCTGGTATTGCTAGGGCGATAAATGTGCTTGGTATGGGAAAGTCGCTCATTAATCTGGTCTACGAGTCAGGGGCATGTGCTTCCGAGCAAAGCAACAGCTCATTAGCATAAAGAGACAAAACGCCACCACCCGTGGTGATAACCGTTCTTTACTTCTCTAATCGCCTGACTGATAATTGATTAATCTTGGACTTTTTGAGAGATCTTCTCGTATCACTCATATAACCAAGATCTTTCAACATGAGGCATTCAATTACACAGCTTTCCGCTGTGCTCACGGCACTCTCCACTACAGCTCAATCGGCTGTCTTGCCCCGCGCCAAAGGAGGATCCTGCACAAAAACCAAAGTCGTTATCCTCGGAGCCGGTGTCGCAGGCATATCAGCAGCTCAAAATTTGACAGATTCAGGAATCAAAGACTTTGTCATCGTCGAACACAACGACTACATCGGTGGCCGTCTACGAAAACAATCATTCGGCAAGAATGCCGATGGCAAGCCCTACACCATCGAGCTCGGCGCCAATTGGGTGGAGGGTATTGGATCTCTGGAGACACACGAGAACCCTATCTGGAAGCTAGCAGAAAAGTACGATCTTGTATCGACATTCTCTAATTACTCCTCCATCAAGACGTTCGACCACAAGGGAGAGGCCGACTGGACTGACAAGATCGATGAACTCGACGCTGCTATTGGAAAGGCCGAAATCGAATCCGGCCGCCTACTGCTCGATAACTTGCAGGATACGTCGGCCCGTGCTGCCCTCCGTACAGCAGGATGGCGACCTGCGAAGGACGACATGTACGCCCAAGCGGCGGACTGGTGGGGATGGGATTTCGAATCTGCCTGGACCCCTGACGAGAGCGGTCTCATCTTCGGTGTAGCCGGTGGTAATGCTACATTTGGCTACTTCAGTGACATCAGCAATCTTGTCTTTGACCAGCGTGGCTTCAACACCATCATTCAGCAGGAGGCAAAGGAGTTCCTCGAGGATGAAGATGAGCGACTTATGCTCAACACCACTGTTAAGGGAATCAAGTACAGCAAGGACGGCGTGAAGATCACGACGAAGGATGGTGAGTGCATCGAGGCCGAGTATGCCATCTGCACCTTTTCCCTGGGAGTGCTGCAAAGTGGTACTATCGACTTTGAGCCCAAGCTACCCGACTGGAAGCAGACTGCCATTGATCAGTTTGCCATGGGCACATACACCAAGATCTTCATGCAGTTCAACGAGTCTTTCTGGGACGACGAGACCCAATTCTTGCTTTACGCTGATCCTATCGAGCGTGGCCGATTCCCTCTTTTCCAATCGCTTAACGCCAAGGGCTTTGCTGAGGGCTCTAACATCCTCTTTGGCACCGTCACTGGAGAGCAGGCTTGGCGCGTGGAGCGTCAGACCGACGAGGAGACGCAAGAGCAAATGGTTGAAGTCCTTCAATCCATGTTTCCCGACAAGAAGGTCCACAAGCCAACCGCCTTTACTTATCCTCGTTGGAGCACTGAGCCGTAAGTTTTCCAGCAATAACATTCCCATGCTTGACGCAAAGACTGATAATATCTAGTTGGGCGTACGGATCCTACAGCAACTGGCCTGTAGGCATGACTCTCGAGAAGCACCAAAACATGCGCGCCAACCTCCAGCGTCTGTGGTTCGCTGGTGAGGCCAACTCAGCTGAATTCTTCGGCTTTTTGCACGGTGCCTTGACCGAGGGACGAGATATCGGCCACAGGATTGGAAGAATCCTCAACGGAAAGGCTGGCGATGATGAGTTCGATATGGAGCGATACGAGGAACTCCACGGAACAACGTTCTCTGATGAGTATGATGAGGACAACGGCTGGTTGTTCCCCTACGATGTTCAAGGAGAGGAGGAGTCAGAAGAGTGATGCGGATGAGAGTTGCTTCTTGTAAATATTTCGAACGACAAATTATTTAATGATGAATTGAAAGGCTTGAGGATTTTGGATTACTACGATTTTAATTGAGCTGCAATTTGACGGATTACTCGCATTGTGCCTTTACTACTTGTTGAATAGTCGCATCTCTCAGCGCATGTGACCTTTTGTAGCTACTAGTGACTCCTCCATTCACGAGAGCACAACGCTGAAACCTGCTGAGCTTAACCTCCACTTGTATGACCATACTAGATACGTGAAAGCCTATCGGGGTCGTTCAATGCCTGTTGCCCTTTAAACGTTTTACGTCTAGTATGTAGGTTCCTATGCCAAAAACAACCTCGAGTTATACATATAATAAGTGGACAATAATATGTTGGCCTTTTGGAATTGATATGCAATAGAGTGTCTGGATATACGATAATGATAGCAACTGAATACGTAGCTCGGCTATGCATGGGAGAGCAAGTCTTTCTAGGACTCGGGTGTTGTGCCGTCTAGCGGCATCACCTCCACTGGTGCTGAAGATAGAAATTAAAGAATTCTGAGCGAATCAAGGCTCATAAATCTAATGACCAGATTGTGGGATGGCTTGCGCTTGCTGCCAGGCGATATCGGCGTTCTGATATCCTCCCACTTCCTGGCCGAGCTTGGCGAATTTCTCGGCGCTTCTCCGCATGAAATGGGGTTATCATGGGGTAAACGAAACCGCGTAACGAAAGTTTGCCGTGCGCAGGGCTTCCTTGCAATCGCTTCGCATTGCTGAGCTACTGATTGGTAATCTTTGTACTACGGTAAGCCAACATAGTGGCCCGACTTGCTCGGCTTATTGTAATTACATTAGATAGCAGTTAACAAAAGTAGTTATCATGAGTGGGATGAGCATGGTGAAATGAGGCTTGGCGGATGATGTCGTCATGCTTGTAGCCCCAATTGTCCTGAGTCGACTCGGATCTTTCGGGAGGAGCCTCATGAATCGGCATCGATGAAGGCGGTAAGATTCGCTTGTTTGCTCGTCTCTTTGTTTATTTCTCAGCGTTTTTCTCCTGAGCTTTTGGGTACGCGCTCAGTTATGCGCAAGTCCGATGGCGTCACCTGTTGTCGCCCAGTCCATAGAGCATATGGAATGTCTTTCAGAAGGTTTTTGCTTAAAATTCCCCGACGTGCATGAAACGCCTCCAAGTTTGGGGGAGCCGATTAGGCTGACCTGGCTACGTACAGGCTCGGATATAGAGTAATCAGATCCGTGGATGATCATTTAACGTGGGGATCGGACTTATGGTGTGAGCAGCTCTGTAATTCCGTTGCCGTAGACTGCTATCTCGGCAAATCGCGAGACAGGTTTTCCGACTTGCCAAGCCCGCTGTGACAATCATCCAGACCGTTCATTGGCCGAATAAAGCTCTCCAAGCTGAGAATTCCCCCCTTTGCCAAGCGCCAAGGGATCTAAGGTTAGAGTTTAGGTTTCCAAGCCTCACGGCAAGTAAAAGCGGCGAATCATCACCTAGTGACCGCGTAATTCATTCTTTCGGACGCCGAAATCTATCGTCTCGACGTCTACGTAGTACAAACCAACGTGATGCGCTCCCCACCTTGTTTGCTTGGCGACGAGCCTCAACGCGTCATGGTAGAACTGATGCTGGTAGTGCTCGAGCTATCAAAACCCATCATGTCGCCTGTCTTGGTGGCTGCACTTCGTCAAGCCTTCGACCCAGGAACCAGGAACATCCACTGAACACAACATCGGCGCACTTGGGCGAGATTTTCTATCACACAATAATCCCTTTTTTCATCATTATAAGCAGTTCCCCCTAGCCATGTTGCGCACATTGGCAGTCACGAGCCTCCTTACAGGACAATCATTACGAGCGATAGCTCAACGCGCCGAAGTCGATAACAGCAATCTCGATCCTCTAAAATTTAAAGAAGACGGGACATTCCAAATATCCGTGTTTTCAGACCTTCATTTTGCCGAAGGTACGTCAATAGCTTTTAGCTGCCTTGACATGCAACTAAAGATCAGCAGATGCTTCCTCAATAGGCCCCGAGAAAGATGCCAGGACGGCAAAGGTCATGGGCGATGTTATCGACGCGGAATCACCAGACCTAGTTGTTCTTAACGGCGACCTCATCAATGGTGAATCCACATACGCTTGGAACAGTACGGTCTACATAGATCAAATCGTCGCTCCGATGGTCGACCGAAATCTTACATGGGCCTCCACTTACGGAAACCACGATCATAATCGTAACCTCAACGGTTCCGCGATGCTGGAGCGCGAACATACCTGGCCAGGATCTCGAACAGACTCGATGGTCCCAGGGCGCGACGCTGGAACAACAAACTATTACCTTCCCGTATACGCAGCCGATTGCAGTAGAAACTGTACACCAGAGCTCATCCTCTGGTTTTTTGACAGCCGCGGTGGCTTCTACTATCAAAGCAGCGCTCAACCGAACTGGGTTGATAGCAGCGTCGTGAAGTGGTTTAACGAGACCAATGCCGATCTGGTCGAGGAACATGGCAAGGACATTCCATCTTTAGCCTTTGTTCACATCCCGGTTTATGCTTCCCTTCAACTCCAAAAGGATAGCGGTATTGACGAGAACAACCACCCCGGAATCAATGACGAAACTGTTATTCAACAAGGTGCGGGATGGTGCGCCGATAAGAAGGGTGGCTGTTCTTACAGCGACCAAGACTTGCCATTGATGCAAGCTCTGATCGCAACACCAGGCGTTATCGGCCTTTTCTCCGGACACGATCACGCCAATTCCTGGTGCTACAAATGGGATTCCAAGGTGGGTGACATGGACATCACCGGGAACGGCATTAACCTCTGCTACGGCCAACATACCGGATATGGTGGATACGGCGACTGGATTCGAGGTGGTCGTCAAATTGTCGTGACGCAGGAAGGTCTCAAAAACTACGAAATCGACTCACACATTCGGCTCGAGTCTGATGAAGTTGTGGGAAGAATCTCTCTGAACTCAACTTATAACAAAGACTACTACGAAGCAACGCCGAATCAAAAGACGTTTCTTAGCGACGCGAGTTACTCTTCACCAACACCTTTAACGAGACCGGCTTCACTGGCTGCTCATTTTGGACTACAAACCGCATTCAGTTCACCACTTGTCGTTTTTGCAGGCGTTATTGCTTGGCTCATGTTTTAGATCTTAGATATCCAACAATAGATTAGCGCTTATAGACATTTCGAGATACACAATATACCCGGAGATGCGAACCTCACGCAAATTCTATCGCCTGTTCATTTGCTGCCTCTATGTATGTTTTCGAATACATTGTTAAAACGAATTAAAGTTGGTTCAGAAGCTCAATCGACACGCCCAACCTCAGCAAGGCTTTTAGACGGTAGAAGAAATTCAGATAAAAAAAGGCAGTCACAAAAAGAATATGAGGTCTCATAGTAGATATAGGCAAAAGTAAATGTTTGATGAGACTGGGACTCGAACCCAGGAGGATTGCTCCACCAGGAAATTGGTGTTAAGGTTAACCTTAACCTGGCGCCATAACCAACTCGGCCATCTCACCCAAGCTAGTGCTGATGGTCAATCTGCTTCGTAATCAGTACCAGAATGGTGAACAGTGAAACATCTCCTGCCATTTGCCGTGTCCAGCGTCACATCATGTGTTGGCCTGCCCAATTTTACAAGTCGACAGATCAACTTCCTTTCCAGTCTAAATGTGACATGGTGTCTTATACCCATTGACTGAGAACAAGGACAAAGGATGTGTTGATGAAATTCATCCCTTCCCAAGCAATAAAGGTTGACTTTGTGCTCACTGTTCGGTATGAAAGCACTGAAAGCATTTGTAATAGCAATGTCTGTTGTGTGAAGAAACCGAGCCCCTTCTCGCAGATTTGCCACAATGTAATCTGAGGCTAGTGTTTATTCAAAACGGTGTTCTCTTGAGCAAGAAGCCTTGTGTGTTTGAGTGACTGTTCGTGAACCTAGGCTTTGACTCAACTGGAACGATTTTCTAACGAAGGCCTGACAAGAAGTATATAAAACCAACGTCTATGTTCATGCTCGCTTACAGTATTTTCGTCACCTTATTTGACAATATTTACCTTACCACGTTATTCAAATCGAAGATAATCGAGGGATCCCATTGACCATGACAGGCTATTCCGAAATCATCGCTACCCATGGCCGTATCAGTCAGTCTAACTCGATCTTGGATTGGATGGAGCAGGTCGACTCGGCGATGCGCAACATGGAAGGTTCATCGTCTAAGCAGACTAACAAGCATAAGACCACTGATAAGGCTCCATCGAAAGACAGCGAGTTCGATGGTTTGTTGCGTAGGTACCAAGCGCTACAAAATGATATGGAAGCGGTTGAGAACGAGATCGTGAAAGTCTATTATGAACGTCTTCATAATGAAACTGCGTCATATTTTGCCTCGTCGCAAGCACACAGCAGCATTTCGACAGCCCAGAGTAGCTCAGGTTGTGGTCTGATTGATGCTATTCAAGACCCACGACACAAGGACTCTCAGCTGACCATAAATTCACTTGTTGATTTGCACTTTGATGAGCCACATGAGTCTACAAATGCGTGCAAGCATTCCAAGAAGCGGAGAAAGTACCAGAAGCCCTTGAGTGAAGAGGAAAAAAGCCGCAACATCAATAAGGTATTCATGCGACAGAATGGGTTTTGAGTATAGAAGTATAACAAGCGCTTGGTGTCAGGAGTTGAGAGTTTTGAAATTATAATCAGGTGCTATTGGTTATTTGTCAATTTTAGCCATGGTCAGATGTTGCGGTGAAAGCGCTGCATTTCTTAGGGTTAGCACTGAAAAATAGTATGTAAAGTACTTCATGATCTTGATGTATCGTACGTAAGTATTCTATCTATATTGTAGGAAATTTACTGGGTCCCAGCTTGAGTTCCTTGCATCTTCAGAACCTTTGACAAGTGTCATAACAAACCAAGCAGCCAGCCAATGAAGATATTTAGGGAGGCGGATGTACACGGCTAGCCAATGTGAAGGTGCTGAGAGCCTTAGGTCATGCACGTAAGAAGATACCGATACCTTACAAGGATCAGATGTAGCTGTGGGGACCTTCAGGATTTTGAAAATCCGTTCACCGATCACAGCATAATAGTCTGACGTATACCCTCTAGCGTCAGATATGATGTAATAATAGCAACTGCACTGCCACATACTTGAAGAAAGAATATGACGTCAACCCGATGCAAGGATTTTGTTAAAGCGCGATATGCTGTGCGAAGATAGTATACTAAGAGCGTTAGGTCTATAAGCATCATGTGTTAGAGCGAATGCAAAGCGGGGTTATGCTGCTGTTTCCAAGGAAAGGAAGAAAAAGACGAGTCGACAAGCACAGCCCCGTTCAGCTACGGATACATTTGTTGGCACACGCGACACACATGGACATTGTACCAACCAAACAGGCGCCATCTTCTCCTTTCGCCCCGACTCAGCATCCCAGCAGCCACGACCCTTGTTGCAGCACGAATCGGTGCCTATCATTTCCTATTCCATCTCAGACCCTGCCCCCCCAGACGTAAATCTCGTTCGGTTTCGGAGTTGCCACCCATTTCAGAGAAACCTCAAACTCCATCTTCAAACTTCACCGTCGATGATCGGTCTTCACTCATTTTGCATCGAACTTGATGAACAATCCAAAGAAGCTCACGCGAGCACAACAACATCAGAAATCCAAACGACAACTGCTTCCTCGGAAATCGCTAAAGGCCGAAGATGAGCCGCAATATACGCCCCTCGACGTCTCTGACGCACCCCGGGCAGCCTTGACATCGGTGGCGTGCAACAACTGCCGCGCTAGAAAATCAAAGGTTTGCCTGCCTGCCTCGATTGTCTCATCTGCTTCATGTATGAGTAACAGTTTTGTACGTATAGTGTGATGGCTGTAAACCAACGTGTTCTGCATGCGCCAGCCGCCGGCAACAATGCACGTATCGCGCCGAGGTGTCGCAGGAGAAGATGCTGGAGCTTCGAAAGGGCTCCAAAGATCTTTTGCAGGCCCTCGAGCTATTAAGGACTGCACCGGAGGACAGCGTCGTTGCTATGCTGCAGGACTTGCGGAGTAAAGGCTCGGTGTCTGAGTTTCTGCAATCTGTCGATTCTGGTACAGTTGCAACATCTTCACCGGTCAACCCTCTAGCCACAAGTCTTGCGGAAACTCTGGCCGACTCGAGGGTAGAACTGGACCTCAACATGCGCTATACCGGAGCTTTCCCTTCCTTAGAAACACTTCAGATTGCGGATGTAGATCTGAGCCTCTTGGCTGCTCACAAACGGCCCGCCCTAACAAACCAGCACACGACCATGCCATCGTCGCCTTACTCCCCTTTAGATCTATCGAGCCCAAGTTCAGGAACGCCAACCCCTTCCGAACCATGGTTGACGCCAAGCGATGCCACCGGAGGCGCTGGTCAGCGTGTCGACCCAAGACTGGAGTTTCTCAGAGTATGGCAGTGGACTTCTGTGCCTGTTCCAGACTTACTTGCAGCGCAGGCAGTATCCTTTTATCTTGTCAACGAGCACCCTGTTCTTGCATTTTTCGACGCAGATTTGATGATAAGAGATCTCGTATCGGGTGGAAGGCGGTTCTGTTCGCCACTCTTCGTTAGTTCACTGCTTGCTTGGTCTTGCGTAAGACGACCTGCCCTAACCTCCACCGGGAGGATCTTTGCTAACATGATAAGGCCTCGTACTCACAGTTTGAGCCAAGGGCACGATCGCTCTCTCTTGCGTTTCTAGAAGAGGCGGAGGTGCGCTGGAATGAGTTACAAGACTATAACAGTGTCACCACACTCTCATCTGCAATGCTTCTCGTCTTGACATGCAATCAACATGGGCAAGACCGAGTGGGTCTTAACTATCTTGATGCCAGCGCTGAAATAGGCCTGCGTCTTGGACTATTCGGCGATAAGGATAGTCCGATGCCTGATTTCAATGACGAAGAATCACGATCTGCAGCATCTTTTGCAGCTTGGGGTGCTTTTGGATGGCATAGGTAAGTGTTAAATTAACAGAAACATTGCATCTATGCTGAACGAAACCAGTTTGCACTCAATCAACTTTCGAGTGGAACACCAAATCCGTCACCCTCCATCTTTGCCAATACCGGGAGATGCGGCCGGGCTATCACTGCCCGACTCTATGGGAAGCACATTCACATGGATCTCTAAATTCTGGTTGATCATACACGAAACCTTCAAAGACGGTTACAACAACTTCAGCCGGCAGCCCATGTCTAACGCACATCGGATGTATCATTTGCTACTTGACTGGGCTGACAATCTACCAGAAGATGCCAAAAGGAGTGATGATTGTCCGCATCATGTTTTGGTACTGCAGTGAGCAAAGCAGACTCTTTCTTTGAGATGAAAATCTAATTGTAGAGTAGCATTTGGTATCATGCTGCGATTCTTGACATCTGGCGGCCGTACCTGGAAGCTCGCAGCGACGAATACGCAGCACAGGACTCTGATGAATATTCTGCGCACGAGGCCTCCGCGAAACAGTTAAAACGACTTGTATACATATATCGAACGAAATTTGAGTCAACGCACCAGACAATGTTAATCACACCTGGACTACTCACATTGATCAACGAGATCTTTCGAAAACCTGACGCATCCGATGCTCAGTTCTGGTTCATCTTCGCTGCTCGAGGGTGCCTCTCTATAGCATCCTGGTGCAAAGGCCTTCGCGGAACCACAGAAGGCTTGATGACACTCGGATCTCGCAACGGTACTTTCAAGCGCGAGGGTTGGGCCGATAACAGCTTGGTAGAGGACGTTCGATCAACGACCCGGACTTTGTTACAAGATGGCAACTACAGTAGTCTTTACCCGATCAACCTTAATTCAGTAAGCGAGAACATCGAAGATATTGGCATGGAGTCGTTGGCCGGTGATTTTCAACGACTGAACGCACAAAATGAGCCGCGAGGCAAAGAGGCGGAGGTTCCCAGTGAGCAACATATCTGGAAGGGAGATCATCGTGACTTGAGTCTTACGTTGACGGAAGCGACGGAAGAAGAGGAATACGTTTAGCGTAATTAATACGTAATGGTTAATACAGTACACAAGTTATGGCCAGCGATTGGCAGGTTCGTGCAAATCCGTCGCCCCTGCTGGAGCTTGTTTAGACTGGCTGTTCAGCGTCTTCAACCCATGTGTAGGCTACAATTCACGGACAACTGCAGAAAACACAGTCAGCAAAGCGATCCCTTACGACCTACTTGGGAGTTTTTAGTCCGATGGAATTTGGAGGAGTTAGCTTTTGTCTAGTGCTTACGCCCCCATTTATTTCAAACCAGTTATAACCATATGGAGCCCATTCACACAAAAGGATTTGGAGACATATTGCGCCTGAACACTAAATTCTCCCACGCACGTTAACAAAGAATATCATCCCCTCTTGCCGGGTCAATAACAGACTGCCTCGACTATACAGCATGGCTTCTGACACATCTGGAGAGTATTTCTCTGTCTCTACCATTACCGTCAATCCAGATAGAATCAAGGAGGTATCGTCACTGACAAGCTATTTCCAAGCTGACAAACCACCGCTAATCATACGCAGGCTCACGCATGCCTCGCCGAAGTAGCCGAAGCCACTGCTAAGGAGGAAGGCGCAAAGATATACAGGTTCTACAAGACTGAGGGTAAAGACGAGTTTGTCTTCATAGAGAAGCAAGTAATCCAGGGAGATGGGCTTGATACGATTGCTAACTGCCCCAGGTTTACCAGTAGAGACGCATATGCAGCGCATGTTGGCTCAGACCATGTAAGAGCATGGGCAAAGAAATATCTCAATTCAGGCATCTTTGTAGGAAGCTTTGAGTTTCACCCTCTTGACAAGGACGGCCCAGGAGCTGGAGGATTTGATAGACCCTGAAACTAGGGCTGGATGTTGGGCACAAAGATTGAAGTCAGTTAGATTGTTGTCGCCTAGCTAGCTCCTCCATCAATAGTTTATACTCCCGATTATCATCGCCTGCCGCCAGTCTCTCTTGTGTTACCTCAGGGCAGTCGCTTACGGAGCCGTATGGAACATCTATATCGATGTAAGGCCAGACGATCAAGTTGTCGTCCTCGTCTGCGATCCTGCCATCAGCCAGTGCAGGAATCTCCGTGTGCTCGCGGATGACCTCTCTCAACACAGGACTGCCCTCTCGAACAGCTTTCCAAAAGTCTCCCCAATTGGGATCATTCGGTGTTTCAGGGCTGGAGGCCAGGCAGCCCACCGCCGCACAGTCGTGAAGACGTAGAGCCTCCAGATTCGGAGAGTGCTCACCCAAGAATTCCTTCAAACTTGCTGTGATGCATACATCTTCCAGACGCAAGGTTCTTAGACGAGGCAGCGTGTGGGGTGCAAATCGTAGTGCATCACTGCCCAAATATCCACTCCAATGCGATGCGATTTCCAAATGTTCCAGCCGCTTAACATGTGCGAAGAGAAATATCGGCATTTCTCTATAGAAGGCGTTGAACCCTTTCACTGAGTTTGCTGTCCAAACACCTCCTGTATCACAGCCTGTCGCCTGTCAGCTAGTGAAGAGTGTTATAACTGGTGGTTTCTCACCGTAAGCTTGTAAGGATAGTTCTTTCAACCTGCCGAGAAATTCTGCCCATTCTGGTTCCAACCAACTTGACGCCTTGCACGGCAAGAAGTTGGTGAGCTCGAGCCGTTCTACCGGAGAGTATCTTGCGATGTCGCGCCACATTTCAGCATGAGCTTGCCGCCAAGCATACTTTCCCTCGGCTTTCCTAACCTGATCATAGGTTTCAGGCTCGGCAAAGATATAAAAGCTTACGTCTGCAGATCTGCTCTCACTCCACCCACCACGGATCCCAAAATCATCTTCTCCGTTGGTGGAGATATTGAGAGTGGTGCAATTGGGTAGTCCTTTGAGCTGGATGAGATCGTGCATGGTTGAAATATCGTCTGCATTTCGAGCCCAGACAAATGGTGGATAGTCATTCCAGTACCATCTTTCTTTCGCATATGTGGCATCTACTTTGGTTCCATCCCAGCTCGAGTTGGGAGGGTTAGGGTAAAAGGTTATTTGTAGACGCAACCTCGATACATATGTGCCATACTTCTCAACCACGGATTGAAGTATGTGATCTCGTGGAATTGGGCAATCAACCTTGACATGCTTGAACAATTGTGGTACCACGTGATTGCGGATAGTCTTGTTGACGAGGCTTAGTGACTCTATGTCAGCCCATGTAAGCCGGTCGCCGATATCCAATATTATCTCCGGTGGCAGTTCATTCAGGGTTGGGGACGTCATGTCTGGGACTTGAGAGTGACATGCATCGACGATTTCCAATGCAGTAAGATCTCTGTGCACGGATTACGCGTGGTACGGTTGCTGTACCGTGCATGTTTATAGCCGCTCACACTGTCTACGCGACAAACGCGTTAAGGCTGGGGCTGCTTCTGAGCGATTCTAGAAGCTCCAGCGACTACCCCAAGAGTGCAATATGCATAATCGTCACCTGGTTATGAACGAATTAATAGAGTGACATTGACGTACGGTGCAGTTATGTAGCCAGGTTCCTTGCTGGAGTATGGAGCATTGTCGTCATAGTGCCCACTTTTAACCATCGCCACTTCAACGAGGTTCATAATTAGCCAGACTGAACAGACAGTTTCATCATCTCTTGATCAATTTCTTGACGTTGCACTTATACATCTTACTAATGAAACTTGAATAATACTATATTCGACGACTTTAAACCACAATGGCTACAGACAAGACAATCCAAAACGAGCAATCGTCCCCTGTCGATCAGCAAACCGATTCTTCTAGCGAAAATGAGTCAAAGCAAATGACCAAGACTTCGAATAACAACGAGCTCGACCGACCTGGTGCAGAATCTCAACAAACTCCGATTAAACCACAGAATCAGCAGCCTGTTCAGCCAGCTAGCCAAGAGACCGGCAAGAAGAGCAGTGCACCGCGTGTGAAATTGGATATGGATCTCGATGTCGAGGTAGAGCTCAAAGCGAAGATCAAAGGAGACCTCGAATTAGCTATCTTGTAAGTCTATTTAATGTGAAGTAAATGGGTAACAGCCATACTAACCAGTCGCACAGGGAGAACTAAAGATTCGAATGTCGAACGATTGATACGTGGGGCGAGGTAGTAGTGTTATCTGGTGGCAGCGTTTACGAATATCATACCATACTCTATTAGCGATTTTCAATTTTACTCTAATTTGTATTACATTACCCATATCTTCTTACAATTTACTCAATATCCTTGGGTAGCCCAGAGGCTGCTTCAATGTCATACATCACGATATAGTGGGCAGCGATGAAATATACTTGTTCGACTGTGAATAGATCTCAGCGGGCGACTGATTTTCCAAGATGTGGTATTGATTATTTGTAGCGAATGAGGCTCTATCCTTGCCTGATCTACGTAATAAAGCGGCCTCCTTAATCCGTCAACACTTTCGACTCTCTCCTCATATCTGCCCTCCATTGTGAAGGGATTCACGAGTCCGATGCCAATTTAATTAAGAGGACCTGTCTCGCTGAGGCATGCAACAATACCAGCAATGGCAGCCAATGTCCCATCCGGATTCTTCACACGCACAGTATGCAATCCCAACTCTTTGGCAGGATAGTCGTTTCCTCCGGGGAAGATAGCATCTCCAATAAACATGATCTGCTCCAGAGGAATACCGCTCGCCGCAGAGAGTTTCTTCAACCCATAGCCCTTATCAACGCCCTTTTGCGTAATGTCGATGGAGGTTGCTCCGCCCATGTTGATAGATAGGTCGGGAAGACGCTTGTACAGGTCGGCTTGGATAATCTTTCGCTTGGCAAAGTCTGGATCCCAGATCTCCTTGGCTGACACGGGAGCTTGTTGACCAAGAGCAGAGAAGGTGATCTGACTACCTCGATCCTCAATTCGCTCGCCCCAAGTCTGTTCAGGTTGAAACCCCGTGGCGTCGAGCGAAGCGTTGAAAGCCTCGATGATGTTCTTCCTCTGCTCCTCGCTAAACAACTCAGCATATTCAACCTTCCACTCGTCGCTTTTGTGAGTGTAGAGCTTGGTGCCCGTAGTTGGCATGAGCCATAACTTGGAGAGATCTGCCCGCGGCGGCAGACGACTCGCGACTTGCTTCTGGAATTGTGGCCAATCGCCGCCTGAAATGACCGCGACATGTGCGACGCTCAAGAGATCGGCCAGAGCCTCGCCCATGGAGTCGAGGAGCGGCTGCTTGCTCTCCGCGAGGGTACCATCGAGGTCGAATGCGACGAGTTTGATCATTTTGCTTGGTATTGAACGATGGTGAATGTTAAGATTGGACTGGATGGTCGGTGAAGGAGGGGTTGTTAGTGCTGACAAAGTTGCCACGGTGGGCCACATGCTGATCACGTAGTAGAAGAACAAGACACTGCACAGAAGTGTTTCAACCAGGGTATAATATTACTAAGACTATCTCAAGCATGAGCCCCCTAAGCAAAAAAGGTAGCTACCAGAATTGATACAATTTCCAAAATCCCACATTCGACACAACTCGCTGATATCATCATGTCCAAACCTCACCCACTCTATGACTCCGATTCTTCATCATCCCCTCGCTGATGCACAGCAGCATCAAACTCAAAAGTCAAGTCTCCGAATAGGTTCCCATCGTCGTCCCGCACATCCGTCTCCATGGTAATAGTACACTTGATTTTGCGCTCGTTGAGCTGGTCTTGCTTGAACATGGTCCTCAGTTTGTCCGCCTCCTCAAGTTTTGCGTTTGCGGCGTCGATTGATTCCTTGCCCTCTTCAATAGCCTTGAGACTTTTTGACATCTCTTCAACAGCAGAATCTTGATCGGCTTCAGCCTGTTGGTAGCTTTCGTGGGCCTTGAAGAGAACTTGCCGCAGCGACGCTGTGACTTCGGCCATGCTGTCGCCGTCGGTCTCGGCCTCCTGAAGCAGCTTAATCGCCCCGGCGGTGTTTTCACATTTCATGCGCGCTTTTTCCAAATTTTCTGTAGCCCTACCGTGAACAACACGGAGATCCTCGAGTCTTGCTAGTTGGTCGTCGACTGTCTCGCAAGCTTCTTCATAAACACGGCTTGCGATGTCGCAGATGGCGTCGAGCTCGGCTAGCTTCCGGTCTCTGGCATTCTGGAGTCTGGTGGCGATGAGAGATAGATTGTGGCGGAAGCGGTTGCCGATCTCCTCATCAGTCATTTCGAGTTCCGCTACCTGAAGCTTTCTCGCAGAGGGTTGATTAAGCTCATCGGGAACCGGCGTTGGTGTTGGGGCGGTGTCAAGAATGTTCTCCTCGACGTCGTGATACTCTGTGGGTGAATCATGCTGCCTTGCAGATTCCTGGAGCTCTTCGTCAACTGGGTCACCCTCCGGTTCTTCGTCCGTCTGATCGTCATCCTGCTGAGCGTCCTCTGCGACGTTGTCCTCCATGTCCGTGTCGCTAACCACCGCAACAGCGTGGCTACGCCGTGTATTTCGTTTGGTGACCGGAGTCTTAGGGGAGATTGGAGGCGCGTGAGTTGAAATCTCTCCTCTCAATCGTTTGGAGGAACGTGTCACAGCAGCGCGAGGGCTCTCCTCTTCGACCCGAGTGCGCTTCGCAGATCCACGCGCTGTCTTACTTATGGAGGATACGCGCTTGTTCCTAGTCGACTTGGGTGTTTTGTTCTCGTGCTGCGACTCTGATTTCTTCATTTCGGTGAGAGCGAAGGCGACATCGCCTTGCACGAGAGCATGTCGCTTATCAGGATCCTTCCGTTCAACGCTGTTCATCAAGACAGATCGCAGCCTTCTCGTTTCCAAATTGCTAAGTTGGCCCGAGAAGCTTTTGGCGATGAGCTCGATGAACTTGTCGAGGAGCCCCTGAGTCCATGTCGTTTCATCGCAGAGCGGTACAATCTCCCAGGGAAATTGACCCGCGTATCGTTTGATTTTGAGGGCTGAGGAGCGTTGTGCCGGGGTTTGAAGAGCGAGATATGTAGGATCAGTCTCTGCTGCCCCCGTGGGAGAGCTATCGTGGAAAGCCATGTCCGCTCATTCAAGTCGAAATTTTAGGAGGTTAAGTGGTTCATCGCGTCGCGTCGCGATAAGGCGATACCTAATGTAATAAAATGTGAGGGGCTGAGACGTAGCGCGCACCGAGCCCCAAGATGCCTGTAGGATCGCTAATTTTACCTGAAAAGCAGCCTAACACTCAGTGGTTGAGACTGGGAAAGGGTGGGGCAGTAGCACACACGGACCACTAAAGGTTCTGAGCCAGATTGACAGGCTGGCGGATATCATAAGTTCACAAACTCTTTAGAAGCTGAAATAGGCATCCCAAAGAGCGGCATTTGGGAATTATGAGATGACGCCGGCGGATTTTCGGGGTCCAAGGTGAATATGTTTACATTGTTCGATAGCTACTTTAGTACCTGGACCAATGTTACACAATGCCTAACACAATAGCTATCTTAGCTTAGTTCGGGGTCTAGTGTATCGATTCTGTTGAGATATAGATCTCTACAGCCACTGGGATCACATCCTATAAAGCCATAGCCAAGCCGAACAAATACGATATGATTGCCACCATAGTCAAAACCTGACACTCTAACCGTTTGCCGTTTTCCCCAGTACATTCCGCAAAAGAAATTGTCAAAGTGGTAAATCCAGCAGCATTGGGTCATCCGAGTAAGCGCGGTTGCAGCGTCGACAATACTGCCAGCTCAACGTTCTTATGAGCTGGCGCGAGCTTATGACACACACGTTCTCTCTTCCCGGTTGATCGCAGTATCTATAGTGTGTTCGGTTCGTGATAACGTTGTTGCAGAAGGAGCATACATAAATGATCTGGAGAATTATACACATTGTAAGTCAGTGGGAGAGCCCAGCCTGGGGTATACTGAAAGCTTTACGAAGTGTGTTTGTGGTTAAGTTCGGTAACTCGCTGCGTTGTCTCTTTATTTATACTATTGATGTTACCTTGAATCACCAACTTGAATACAATGCACTGCACCGTGTCACTTGAATTAGATGTCGTCAACGATCTTGAACAACGTGATTCAAATCTTGTACGAGATGAAAGGTATTTGAGATGATGGCAACAGGATCGTAACCCGGTTCAACATCCGTGAAGAGCCGCCCTCGGTGCTTAAAGTGAATCAAAACGGTTGCCATAAATGCTATAAATCTCAAGTCTGCTTCATGAGCAGCCTCGAGTTGTGTCGTATCCTTAGAGTTTCTGAACATACCGTTGCCTATCAAACCATGAGTCGTAGAAGAGATATTTGGTACTCACATGGTGCTGTACTTCTTAAATAGCGTCCTGATTCGGCCTTTTAAAGATTCGCTTTTTCACAAGATTGCTCATTATAGCCACTTCTGCAAGGGCTGAATTGCTTGCATAACCTTCTACAGAAGGCCCTTCGCTAACAGGATGGCAGCAATGTGGCGTATTAACAATGACACGGCTTCAGTATCTTTGAAATGTAAGAAGACCATAGGTAAATCGACTCTAAGCTATTTGTCGATGGAACAAGATGGCAGACTCGTTTTATTTTGAATGTTGAATGTGTATATGAAGGGGCCCAAGTAAGGATAGTAATTCACCTCCTTCAGCAGAACATACCCAGCGTGATACTCAAATAGTTTACCCAAACTACCATGGTAGTCATGCGGAGAGAAATGCATCGCATGAGAACAAAAGTACTCTGTCTTCTAGGTTTCCAAGGAGATTATGAGGACCAAGGGAAGGTCCAGACCACGGCCTGTATGATGAATGAAGTCATGTGGAGGATAGTCCTATGATATCGATGGTGGGTTAAGGATATACCCTCCGGTGCTGACGAGAGGTAGAGCTACGCCCATATTAATCTATGCCGTTTCCAGTAATCCCAAAACGTGATTGCGTTCATTCTGCTACAACGTCATCTAACCCAGCTCGTGCTTATTTTAGAACCGTTGAGCAGCCTGAGCGGCCCTACCAGTTACGAGCACTATTAAGGGTTAACAATCCGGTTTACCGTGACGGGACCGCTAAGTCGAAGTTCAGTGATGGAGCAGCACCACACTAAAGAATTTACCCGTGATTAGCCAAATTTAAACAAGTGCCAGAAACAGTCACTGGTCATCGTATACAACCGAAAGATTGCTTTATTCTTGAGTACGCATCATCAAGGCTGGTAGTAAGATGTACTTGGTACTTTCAAGTCGAGAGTGTACAGAATAAACAGGTTTGTCCAGCAGTTGAAATAAGCACATGGCACGTTGCATCGTGGGCAAAGTTGGGGTCTGATGACGGTGAGGCTGAGCCCGATCGATGAGCTGTCAACCTTGCAGGTGGTGTCATGTGTTGTCACTTAACCTGAAAGAGGCAGTTGCAGGTATCAGGATGAACATTGACAATTCTATTTAAAACGATGATGCAGAAGCTAGTCTTAGGGCCAACAAATATGCTCACTCATGATGTGGGCTTTTGTGTAAAGATGGAGTACACTATTATCAAACCAAGCCGGCTGTTGCAAGTAACGTATTTTCCACAGAATGTTTATAGATCCCGGATCATTTTGTTCTTGCACTTCTTAATGTGTCAGTGTGCGACATCTCGTATTGCTGGCACTATTTCTGTATGTCTTGATCATCTACACCCTCATTCCTTTTGAGGCTTTTATGTTTGCGGCTTCCGTCTCCGCCATTTCAAACTGCGAGGCATTGTCTCATCTTGAGGCCTCTTGTATCTCCCCAAAATGAGCTAAAAATCACCAGCTCATCTTTTGCCTTTGTTTGTGAGACTCGAATTAGATAATGCAGTTGGATGGTTTAGGCTTACTCTAACTCTCCGCCATCGAATGGCCCCCGCGTAGATTGAAATGCGAGCCTGCTTCGAAGCTGAACTTTGGGGCTTGAGACTTGCAGTTTGCGGTCAACATATCACGCAATCCTCGATCACAGTTTTAACACGTTTTCTTCTCTATTGTCAGCACATACGAGAAGGATCGATTCCTCTCTGACAGCTTACCAAAGCCAGGATTTTCAACTGTCAGCATACAAACCACGGCGGTGGCACAGCTGACATGGACTACAGCTTTGGTCCCTCAGCCCTGGAGCCGACTTTTCGGAGCCATCCTCTTGCGGGGTAAAGTGCTTCTTCGAAGCTCTGCTGGGCGCAGCCCTCAACCCGCTTCCAGCATTATTAGTCTCCACCACTTCGGAGAGGAGGGGCCGCGATCCAAGGTCCCACGATAATCCAGTCCGCAGCTAGTGCCGATGGACGCTTTTTGTGACCAGGCGCAGCAGCTTGAGATGTCTTGTGGAAGGATGCCAGAGCTCGGGGCACCCGAAAATAGCAACCAGCCTGAACTGATGTCGGGTGTGATATGGGCCATGCGGCTCCTCAAGCTACGGCTCAGCCTTACTGACTGCTAATTGCTACCACCTTGGGGTAATATGTCATGGAGCCGTTTAGCCATGGCGTCGCTGGTGTTTGCTGCGCCAGCCACCACTATGCTGAGGGCAAGTCCAAAATCAAGAACAATGCCACTGATCTTGATCTCGGTAGTAATTGATTGAGTATATAAGATACAGGTGCTTCCCTTCCATCGATCCAATTCATCACTCTCAACATCTTCATCTCTTCAACAGTTTCAATCACCTTCGCTGTAACATTCCCACTATCGCTTGAATATATCAGCTACAACTTCGATCGCTTAAACATTCGAGTTTCTTATTTCTTTCTACATTCCATAAATTTCATAAACGTCTTATCCCATATATTAACCTCCATCACCCTCAATATGCGTTACTCTTACACTCTTATTGCCTTTGCCGCTACGGCTCTGGCTCTTCCCACCAGCAAGCCTGCAGATGATGGCTCTTGGCAACCTGGTATGTTTGAGATGGACCAACACTTTCAAATACTGACCAAATAAGGCAAATACGAGGGCGGCGATACCGGCAAGGATGACGGAAAGTGGGCACCTGGTAAGGGCATCTACCTCACAGGCCCTAGACAATATACTAACAGGTTACAGGCAAATACGAGGGTCCTGGAACCGGCTTCGATGACGGCCAATACCATGCCAAGGACAAGCGTGATGATGGAAAGTGGTACCCTGGCAAATAGTAAGCAGACTCTCGACGCCAAGGTCTCAGGGACATATTCTAACGCTATTCCAGTGAGGGAAAGCCTCAAACTAAGTATGATGATGGCAAGTGGTACCCCGGAAAGTACCCTGGCGGCAAAGAGAAGCGTGAAGACGACGGCAAATGGTACCCTGGCAAATACGAAGGCAAGCCTCAGACCAAGTACGACGATGGAAAGTGGTATCCTGGCAAGTACCCCGGCGACAAGGTGAAGCGTGAGGACGATGGGAAATGGTACCCCGGAAAGTATGAGGGCAAGCCTCAGACCGATTACGATGACGGCAAATGGTACCCCGGAAAGTACCCCGGCGATAAGAAAGAGAAGCGAGAGGACGATGGAAAGTGGTATCCTGGAAAGTATGAGGGCAAGCCTCAAACGAAGTACGACGATGGTAAATGGTACCCTGGAAAGTACCCTGGCGGAAAGGAGAAGCGCGCGGATGATGGCAGCTGGGCTCCTGGCAAATACGAGGGTGGTGACACCGGCCGAGATGATGGCAAGTGGGAAGCTGGTAAGTCTCCTTCATTAGCTCTTTAAGTCATAGTACTGACACGTCGCAGGCAAATATGAGGGCGGAGAGACTGGCGTCGATGATGGCCAATACCACCCCGAGAAGTACGGCAAGAAGGAGAAGCGTGAAGATGACGGCAAATGGTATCCTGGAAAGTATGAGGGCAAGCCTGAGACTAAGTACGATGACGGAAAATGGTATCCTGGAAAATACCCTGGCAAGGAGTAAGAGGCTTTTTGACTATTGAGCTGATACACTTGGAGTTTGGCATTGGAACTTTTTGGGGCATGGCATTTGCATTTCTCGGTTTAGACACATTCCTTCTTCTCTTCTTCTGACTGGCTTGATATAGCCAGAGTTTATCTTACTACGTATATAGAACACTCGTTTCTAATGATATACACTTCGGGATTCAACCATATTCTTACTGCCCCAAGTGAAGCTTTCACTCTTTAATCAACTTAACTGCATTTTCTAGTATCGAACGATTACGACATATCTTCAACAATCTTGGCTGATGCTGATAATCTCAACTGATGCCAATACCTTGTGAAAAGGTTAATACTGGCTTTTGACTATCTCTCCCACGTTCCACGAGGCATTTATTCCCGCTTATGTTTTACCGATCGCCACTCGGCCATCAGGCTTCCAACTATAGCCGTTGAAGCAAGTCCAACGACAAGATACCACGTCTGCCCAAGACTCTTATCAACTGCCACAAGTACATCTCTTGACTCAGACGGTGGAACACTAGCCACCATTTCTGTGAGTCCAATATTGCTGATATTCGTTTGGTTCGGACCCGGTACGAGATTTTCAAGATTGATCGACAGCCGGTTTGTAAAGAGCACTTGCGCTATGGGAATAGCTACAGCTGGGCCAAAAGATTGTGCAAAGAGCATAATCGACAAACCGAGCGGGACGTCTTCTTCAGGCAGGACTGTCTGCACAGCTGTCTGGGGTCCAATAAACCCTATCCCGTAAGCTAAGCCAGACAATCCAGTGTACAAGATGAGTCGCTCGAAGCTGGTATCAATCTTGAATGTGGTGATAAGGCCCGCCGCAACTGGCATGATGATGGATGCAAGCAGCATGAAGGGGGTGTAATATCCAAAAGCGCTCGTGCCAGCTCCATGGATGAGAGAGCCGATTGTCGCAGCAATGATTATGGGAAGCATCATGTAACCACTCTTAACAGGTGTGTATCCACGAACGAGCTGATAGTATGTAGGCAGGTAATATTCAAGTACTACACCGGTGCTGTTGACGCAGAATATAAAGATGAAACCGGCAATTACGCTGCGATGCTTCATCAAACGGGGAGGGAGAGCAGCCGCATCACCTCGACGGATTTGTTGTAGTATAAATACCACGAGAAGGACGGCAAATGTGACTAGAGGGCCAACCACTTGGCCGCTGTGCCAGGAGTACCTTGTGCCAGCCCATGAAAAGGCGAGGAAGAGGCTGGTCAGTGCAGGGAGAAGAAGCATATTGCTCAAAAGGTCAAGCTGGGACACCTTCTCTTTCAACGTCATATGCGCAATGTCATGAGATTTTGCAGTATCCGTGAAGCAAAACATGATGAGAAGAAATGTGAGAAATCCAGTTGGTGCACTGACGTAAAAGCACCAACGCCAGCTCAGAGTCTGAAGAGCACCACCGAGTAGAGGCGCAGCAATCGTAGCTAGTCCTTCCACAGCACCCATGACCCCAAGAAATATCGGCCGTCGACGAAGCGGTGTAGATTGCACAACAATGATAAAGCACCCGGCGAACAAACCAGCAGATCCCAGCCCAGCAACAGCTCTTCCGACGACCAGCATAGTAGATGTGGTAGCCGCGCCGGAGAGTAAAGAGCCAGCAATCGATACGGAGTTTGCGAAAAGAAAGACGCGCTTTATGGAGAAGAGCTTGTAAGCCTTTCCGAAGACGAATTGAAAGGCGCATACGCAGAGTCTGAAGGCAGATGAGTACCATCCCACGTGGGCTACCGTGTGAAAATGATCTGTGATGCTTGGAACTGCGGTCGCGACTATGTTCATGTCTATGCTGCTGAGAACAAGAACGGCGGCGACAGAAAGCATGATTAGCCATAACTTGATGCCTGTTGGATATTGGGCTTCTGCTGCATCGTTATCTGGTCCCGTGGCAACATTCTGTTCAAGTTGGATAGACTCGGTGTTGTCAGCCAGACCGGTGTTATGGGATGATCTGATCTGATCGAGATTTATGTGTTCTGTCATGTTTGAGACGTTGAATGGAAGGGGCAGAGATTGAAGAGAGGTGAGGGGTTGCCGTGTGCCTTACCAATATGCGGCGTGTCGATCCCTGCCATGGGATTGCTGACAGGTTGCATTCACTGTTTCCACACTCGGTGAATTGCCATGGAATATCCAATAAGTTCTTCATTGAGATTGCATGACGGGAGCTTAATTTCACGGAGCGTCACTAAATTCCGAAAGTACCATAATTGAACTATCGAGAATCTGCCAGAAGAAAGCTTCTAGGCTAAGCTTTCTGGTTCAATTGGCTTCCTTGACTATCTTACGCTTTGTCTTTATCCTGGGGCCATACAATTCTGGCCTCGGCTCCAAAGAAAGGACTCAACCGTCAAAGCTACGCTTCTTCAACCACCTGTTTATTAACTCCAATCCCTGCTTCGGCTTACCCTGAGGAACCTGCCATTACTGTTAGTATCTCCAAATCTTGAGGCATATTAAGACTTACCATATGTCCGGCCCCATCAACTGTAGCGAAAGAAAATGTCGTCTTCTTGTCAGTGCTGCCCATCTGAATCTTGACTTCCTTATACCAGCCGATCTCCTCGCCCCAAGCACCCCACGTCCTTGGTCGCTGTGCAACATAAGCCGGCTGTCCCTTCCAGGGCATGCTGTTACTCCATTTCAGGTTACCAGCTGTGTTGCACGCGAGATCAAGATTGCCTTGGTACATCAGCACATCAACGTCGTTGTTCAGCAGGTACAGGACTTGTGTCTGAGTGCTGATTCCAACATCGAATCCCGCATCAAAAGCGTCGGACACGTTCATCGAATAGATCGAGTATTTCGTCAAGGCCTTCGGTACTCCCAAGGCTTTGAAAACATGTGGGAGGTTAAGGTACTTTTCAATAAGAGCTGACTCCTTGTAGCACATATCATCCCCAGATTCGCAAGGGAAGGTGATGTCGAACCTGTTTCTGTTACCGCCGGATCCAGATTCGCTGTCATAGAAGCTAATGACACCATCCCAGCACACTTCAGCCGCGGCAGAGCAGATGGCGTGGTCAGGATGCTCGTAGCATACACGGGACAAGTCGAGACATCTTGGGAGGTTAGCGGCCATGATGTCGCAACGGGTGCTGTTGAAGATTGGCTTGTCAACGCCTGGGTTGGTAGTGCAGAGTGTTTCCCAATATCCGAATGCGGTATCCAGAGGTGAGACGTAGCCATTGCCGATGAGGACAGACTCGAGGTTCACCTGAGGACGCTTAGGGTAGAGATTGTTCTGTGCAACAATCGTGGCTCCCAAGATGGGGATGTAGTGGCCCTGCGAAAGTCAATTCTTGTCCGTGGATCGCGATCACATCAGCCTTCGTCACTTACTCCATAACTTTCTCCAGAGATATGAAATGGTCTATCTTTAAGGTCGGGGAACACCTTGCTCGTGAAGATCTGCATGAACTTGTGCATGCTATCGGCAGCGACAAATGAGTTTCCAGGGACCGGCTCGCCTTCATCCAAGTAAGAGAATCCAACACCAGCCGGTTGGTCAACAAAAATGTAGTTCGCATTCTCATTCCAGCCGTAGGGATTGTGAACTGTTCCATTGCCATGCTCATTAATCAAGCAGGGGCCAAGCTCCTGTAACAATCCCAACATTGAGGAGCCTCCAGGGCCTCCAGTCAACCAAAGCACAAGAGGGTCCTTAGCTGGCGCCTTCTTGCTTTCAAAGTACCAGAAGAAGAGATGTTGGTTTCCGACGTCCAGCCAGCCGGTGTATTGCTTAACACGTGCGTCGCATATCGAGTTGTCTACCTGCTCCTTGATGCGGATAGCGTGATCCGGGAATAACGAGCTTTGATGGACCTGAAAGGCCGATGCTTGTGGTGAGTCTGCGTCGTTAAGGGGAATTTGAGACGCTAGAGCCTGGATCGACGCTCCAGCAAGGAGGAGTGCTGTTTTGAGGAAACCCATTGCTGCAAGTGTTCTTGGCGAGCAATTGCAGGTGTAAGTTGATGGAGGTTGAGAGATCTTCAACGACACTTGAAATAAACGCCAGGGCACTTATGTAAGCCCCGGAATGATGACGACGAGCATTTACAAACGCAAGCAGAAAGTTCTTGCGTGCTGTGATGCACTTATCAATTACCCCGCTTCTCATTTCGTATACAATAAGCTCTAGTCTTGATAGGGAAGCTCATAAAACGAATTCTTCAAAAGGTCCCAAATAACCGAGAAAAAGCGCAGAGATAGCCATCAAGATAGCCTATCGAAGAGTTGTGCCATTTCTAGCTTGCGTGGTCTATAGCGTAGTCTGATAATACGGTAAAGGAATTGTTCCGAGCCAGGGGAGCTGCGATTGAGTACTCTATACTAGGTTGATTTATCTACAGTCATATGTAAAACAAGGAGCAATGATCAATGGTTCTTAAACCTAAGGGTGAACGGAAACTATGATGCCCGTTGATTGTGTAGTTGGATTTAATGCGTTAATCTATATATACGCTCATTTCCAAGCTCTATTCTCATCCAACGAGACTCTCATAAAGGATCGATAGCTCAGTGGTACGAGCGAGGGATTGCAGATCCCTAGGTCGCGTGTTCGATCCACGCTCGGTCCTCATGTCTTTCTTTTTGTGCTCTATGGGTTTCCCATAGGTCTATATTCTTTTTGACCTCTTTGACGTAGTGAATCATGAACCTCGTTGAGTATTGAAAGAAATACACTCCCCACGCCCTTCCACTCTTCCTTCTAACATTCTCTACTCATATCTCTCACATGTTGATTTCTACTCGATTTTCGTTCCCAGTGGATTTTCTTTTTACAATAGCCTACGACTGAACGTTTCTCTTGGTTGACACGGAGGGGGCCAACGCCAAAACAAGTCCTTAGAATCAAGAGATCTCTGATGAACGCTGGAAATTCCGCTGATAGATGATCCCGTTTAACGTCGATCTCAGCCGTCTGGCCATACAAAACATCTTGGCATAGTCTTTCATAAGTGCCTGTAAGTCGTAGTTGTCTCCTAAGATCGGTATGATGACGCGAGCTCTCAAGGCTGAGATCTTGATGATGATACAATCTATAATTTCTTTGACTGCATTGTATTTACCAGCGAGGAGGCAGTTCACCAACAGTTCAACTATTTGTTACTATATGCATGTTTAAAACACTGTATTTACCCAGAACCCGAGGAAAAGATCTATAAAGATTTAATGATTCCCTACTACGTGTATTTTTTTAAACGGCTTTATTCGGTTCGAATAGTTCGAAATGAACTCTTGTACAATTATTTGAGTCTATTCAGTCATTAATGCTTAGGGTTTATTGTAAATCTTATAAATTATATGGACTATACAGACCATTCACAAATACAAGTGCAGTGTCGCCAGCGCATTATTCCCACGGAATCAGGCGATTGATAACGATAACCAACCAAGTGCGTGACAATCCAGGCTAATCAACCTACAAACAGTCCCTTGGTCGGCATCTCCACAGGCCACATGTCCGTCCCACAAACCCACCAGAAACCGAACAAACCGCCCACTACCAAACAAGATCAGATCATGCCTGCCCTCCTCCGGACCAATTCCCCTTCACGATCGAAAACAATCCATCAGAGTGGATCGTTCCGCCGTTCCCCGGCTTCGCTAGCGCTTTAGACCCTTGAAATGGGAAGCCCGCAGCGACACAGTACCACTGGACAATGCATTGAAGCAGGGGCCAACACAACAGAAAGAGGGGGTCTATCCTCTCGCAGACTCGTCTTTGCTTTCTCCGAATTATTCTTTATTTCTGAGATTATTTCGCGATGAGTGCTGCACCTGCTGAAGCTGCCCAAGAGGGCAATGTGACTGCGCCGGCTGACAATGCGCCAGCGCAGGGAATGCTTGCGCCTACACACTGGGAGGTACTTCAACTCGTTTACCGAACGAATAGCTTCATTTAATTAACTCACGTAGAATACCGAGGATACCAATAACTCTGATACCGATTCTGCGCTGGGCGACGATGCTGCTAGTTCAACCGCGTCCATCAACTCCAGCATTCTTGACTACCGCACCATTAATGGCCGAACATACCACGCCGATAGAGGCGAGGCTCAGTACTGGGCCTCCAACGACAATCAGGCCTCTGAGGCGCTGGATATAATTCACCATACTGCTACGCTGATCATGGACGGCAAGCTTTACTTGGCACCGATTGAGGCGCCTAGTAAAGTGCTTGACATTGGCACTGGAACAGGAATTTGGGCTATGGATCTTGGTGATGAGTTCCCCGAGGCCGAGGTCATTGGCACTGACATCTCGCCCATCCAGCCTTCGTAAGTACCCGGGTCCTCTATGACTATGCCAACAACTAACGGTCTCTAGCTGGGTTCCCCCAAACGTCAAGTTCGAGATCGAAGATTTTACTCTCGACTGGACGTTCCCTCCTAACTCAGCCGATTTTGTGCACATGCGCTTCCTCTACGGCAGCGTCCCTGACTGGTACGCCCTGTACAAGCGCGCGTTTCAAGTGACCAAGCCCGGAGGCTGGATCGAGAGCCACGAAGGAGACCCCATGGGCTGCAGCGACGACGGGAGTCTGAAGGATGGTAGCGCAATTGCTGAGTGGGGCAAGTTCTTCCACGAAGGCGGTCGCAAGCTCGGCCGTGTCTTTACACCTCTGCCGGACAATTTGCAGGAGAAGGGCCTCAAGGCCGCTGGCTTCGTAGATATCCAGTCCAAGACGATCAAGGTCCCCGTTGGAGACTGGCCTCAGGACGAGCGATTGAAGGAGATTGGCAGGTTCACCACAATGAGCATTTTGTCCGACGTTGAGGGTCACATTTCCTTCATGGCTACTTTGCTTGAGGGCTGGTCGCGCGAGCAGGTTGTGTTGTACTGTGCGCAGCTGCGGAAAGAATTGAGGGCCAAGAGGGCGGCACATGCTTACTACCTTCAGCGCATTGTTTGGGGACGCAAGCCAGCCGAGGGCGAGACTGCAACATCTGCTTAAGTAGCGATAAATTTTTTGTTCATTAGACATAAATAAGCGTATCAACTTTTCCCCGGTCCAGCCGTTCCATTCATGTATACAATTTTGTTTGTTCCTTAAACCTGGAGCTCTTCCGTTGGTTCTATATCGTACTCAATCTCGGTGCGAATCACGTATTTCGCTCCCTTCCTCACGCCGGTGCCCTCGTGCAATGTCGCGTTGATCTCGCCGTGCGGGAAGATGGCCGCGCCACCCATGACTGGACGAACGGGGTATGCGTTGAGAATACCCTCTCGTGCAGCTGGCAGGAAGTAGGTGGTTTCGCCACCCTCGAAATCCTGGTTAAGATAGATCAAGAGGGTGAAAAGAGAGCTCTGCTTTTTCTCGGTGGGCGAGTCGTCGTATACGTATTTGTCGTCCTTGGTGATGCCGCTCGGGGGCCATGCGCCGTCGATGTGTGCTCGATACTCGGCTCCTGGGACACTGCTCTTGTTAGTTGACGGGTTGCCAGCAGAGTTCTCGGAACTTACTAGCGGTACACTCGGAAGCGACGGTTGATACCCCTAGCTAAGCGGCCATTCATTGAAAGCGGCACAAAAGGTCGGATGCGCGACCATAGGGTATCGTGGAACATCGTGTCGACAACCCAGTAGAAGTTGTGGGCCAAGATGCTGATGTCTCCATCCTCACGAAGCGGCGCATCAGGAACAAAGTTGACGCACTCGCCGGCAGCGATAATGGCCTTGCACTCTTCGGGATAGAGCAGGTTGGTGACAGCACTGAGGCCCTGTACAACAAGATGTGGCTGATGTGTAGTTGGGGGTGGGGTGGTCGACAGTGGAACGGCGTCTGGAGTAGAGGCGTAAAGAATGGCGTCATGGTGGTTCGGAGGCTTGCGGCTAGGGCCTGGTGTGACTTCAATGATTCGGATGTTCTTCTTGAGAGATTCAGGTGCTGATGCGACAAGACTTCCATCGAGCACCGAAGCGTAAACTTGCTCTGTGGGTGTATTCGAGCGAAGATCCCAGATCTCCTGGAGAGCAATTGATGATGGCTGCACAACGGCATTGGGATTTCGATCTTCGTGACCACAAACCCGAAGCACGGCATCAATGACTCGAATGAGTGTTTCTTCCCTCTCAGACCGCTTGACGAGTCCTTGCTGGTCTGGCACGGTCGATAGACCACTGATGACGTCTAGATCCCGAACCCATCGACAAAGAGCACCAAGTTTGGGCTGCTCGCCACGAATCTTCATCTCAGCAAGGAGAATCCGAGCTTCGGTGTATTTGCGATCGGCAAGAGCAGCAGTAACCTGTGCCGTCAGGTTTGCCCCAGCAGCATTGTTAACGCCTGTCGTGCATGCTTGTCGAAAGTCGTAAACCGCAACTCTCAGATCCTTGCAGAGTTTTGACTTAATCAAGCCAGGGTATTGAGCTAGCGAATTGAGCGTGTCGATGGTGATCTCGAGTTCTTCTTCGGAAACAACTGTATGGAGGTTCTTGGGCTCGAAGTGGCCATCGGGAGGCGGCGTCGGGATCGAGGCGGGTGTCGTCTTTGCAATCTTTGAAGGGTTCTCGGCTTGCGCTTGAGCTTGAGCATTTTGCTTGCGCTTCTTGGACTTTGTTTTAGCCATGATGAGGGCGTGAAGTGATAAGAGAAGTTGGTGGGGGATGGTAAATTTACGTGGGGTGACATTCACAAGAATGAGCGATTGAGCTTGGCCAGCAGTGGCAAAACGGTCTGGAGTGGCAGAATTGTAGGTGGAGCCACATCCTTGCCACCATAGGGTAGGGTGTCTGTGTGAAGGATCGACCCTTTACGAGGGAACGTAATGGGATGGCATTGTAAGGTCATGTTGATCTTGTCTAAAAGGCTTCTTCAATTTAGATTATACGGGTTTTTCTTCTTTTCTACATGCTACTTTTCAGGCAAGGGGTTTTCTGGTACTTGGGTGTCTCAATCAGAGTGCGTGACGTCAAGACTCTGTGCTGTGCTAAATCTTACTCCGTTAATCGTCACACCCATATCGAAACATCCAGGAACAATTTCACTCAAACGCGTTGGCGGAAGGCGGACCACGAAAAGAGCCAAAGTTTCTTAACCTTCAGTTTTGAGCACATTCTTAAAGTCGTACAAGCAACCTAGAAAGCCAGCTGTGCTACCCACGCGTCATAGACACATATTAACAAGAGGATCCTGCTCCATGGACCATGGAGGCGCACAACAATAAGATATAATCCCGAGAATTCGTATACAGCAAGTCACAAGCCAACCCCAGTGCTGTAGCCATGCACGCAGGAAATATTTGAGCGTTAAGGAACCGAGTATTAAGAGTCTCCGTAACTTAGTCAGACCACGAGCGGCAAGTAACGAGCAATGCCATGTAACTTAGACAAGACTAACATCCCTCCAGGCCTAGGGATGCATACTGGGAAACGAGGCGAGTTGCAGTGGGATAAGGTCATCTTGAAATCATGGGCATGGAATGAGAAGTGGTTTTCAGCTCAGCATCCAGAAATGATTCTCATCACGCCTTACGTCGATGCTCTATTAAAGCACCTACAAGTAGAAAGAACGACATAATTCCAAGCAACTACCAGGCTCGAGCCTTATGTTCACAAATGACCTTAGTGACATCAAACCGATCTTCACAGCCTCCAGACAATGAGGTGCAGTTAAATGCCACGGCTTTCGACTTAGGCAATCATGAACAGTCAACGGTACGCCATCGGCTGGCCGTTCAGGCCAAGAAAGCTATCTCTCTAGTTGACAAATCCTCGCACTGGCTTCACAAAGAACATTAGTGTTTCTTTGTAATACGAAGGAATTTCTGACCGTCTGCAACGTAATGGCCCCCTACTAAAATTCCACAATTACTAGAGATTCAACGGGTATAGGTCACTATGGCACGCACTATTAAAAACCGACTCCACTGCAAGCTAAACTTTAAAATTGATTCCATCCGAAAAGCCGTTAATATCAGATCGGATATACAATGCTAGGACCATTCTACCCATATCCGGCACCAACCTTAGATAATCTCACTTGATCGGTGGATTAATAATGATGAAACCAGTTGGCTACTTCCGACGGGACGGTAGAGTAACGCTGATGTCATGCTTATTGGCCCGGAACTACGGATATTCGGATGTACAAAGTCTGCCGGATTTCTTCCCGGGTATTATATACAATCTCAGTATCCTCCCTTATCACAAGCCCAGCACCTCATCGTACCCCTCATACAACATTTTACGATGATGACAGAAGCTGAAAAGGGTGAGTTAATCTCTCATGATGTCAAAGACTCATGGCTAACTAGACTAGAACAAGGCTTCCAGCCTGGCTCCGAAAGAGACGCACCTTCAGATGATAACACGCTGATGGGCCGCGATGAGGAGGAACTCACACGCACAAAGTCAACCGTCTCGGTCGCAGAGACATTCTCCCTCCCACGTGAAATCCTCTTTGTGTCGATTATCTGCATGGCACAGTTCACGACACAAGCTGCACTGGGAAACTGCCTTAACATTATTCACATCATCGGCGACTCATTTAACCTCACCAATCCCGCCGAGCTAAGCTGGTTGATCGCCGGATTCAGTCTCACAGTCGGAACTTTTATCTTGTTTTCTGGACGTCTTGGTGATCTCTTTGGCTACAAGCGGCTTTTCCTCATTGGTTTCGTCTGGTTCGCCGTTTGGTCTATGATTTGTGGCCTAGCAAGCTACTCCAACCATGTTCTTTTCATCTTCGCCAGAGTGTTCCAAGGAATTGGACCAGCTCTCGTTATGCCTAACGGACTCGCTATTCTGGGCGCGTCGTACAAGCCTGGCTTGAGAAAAGCTGTTGCTTTTGCACTTTTTGGAGCCTGTGCACCGGGTGGTTGTGTTTTCGGCGCTCTATTTGCTGGACTCTTTGTCCACGGTGACCCAAGTTGGTGGCCCTGGACTTACTACTCATTCGCTCTCGGCCTCCTTTTCATCGCCGTCCTTGCATTCTTCATCATTCCGGACCCACCTGCCAAGCTATCATCTGCCGACCTAACATGGAGAGAGCTTCTTGGCCAGCTTGATCTCCTCGGCGCCTTTACTGGCATCACTGCTCTCGTCCTCTTCAACTTTGCCTGGAATCAAGCCCCAATTGATGGCTGGGACAAGCCCTGGGTTTATGTACTCCTCATTGTTGGAGTACTTCTAGTCCCTGTTTTCTTTTACATCGAACTCCGCGTTGCGTCGCATCCTCTCATTCCCTTTGACGCCCTGACAAGCGATGTGGCGTACATCCTAGGCTGCATCGTGTGCGGCTGGGCAACATTTGGTATCTGGGTATACTACACTTGGCAGTTCTTCCAGCTCGTGCGAGGGGCGTCCCCTCTGCTCACTACCGCGTGGATGAGCCCTGTGGCCATTTCTGGTGCCTGCGCTGCTTTAACTACCGCATGGCTACTGCATGTTGCACACCCTGCGCTGGTTATGTTGCTCGCTCTCGGAGCCTTCACAACTGGTACTATTCTGATGATGACCGCTCCTGCTGAGCAGTCTTACTGGTACCAGTCTTTCTTTGGTTTAGTGATCATGACCTTTGGTATGGACATGTCATTCCCTGCCGCAACGCTGATTCTCTCCAACTCCGTCAAGCGAGAGCATCAGGGCATTGCAGCAAGTCTAGTCAGCACAATCGTCAACTACAGTATCAGTCTGGGCCTCGGATTTGCTGCTACAGTAGAGGTAAACGTCTCCCCTGGGGGGGAGTCCAAGCACGATCTACTGGTTGGGTACCGCTCAGCTTTCTACATGGGCGTAGGATTTGCCGGGCTGGGACTGGCTATCAGCATCGTTTACTTCGTCAAGAGTATGTGGTTCAAGAAGAAGACACCACAATGATGAAATGAATGAAAAGTGATCTTGCAATGACGAGGAGTTTTCACTTGATAGAATAGCGAAAGATTATTATATAATACCCCAAGATATAGAATGACTATTTAGAAGCATGTTATCTTTAGCCTGGTGCGCTATATGATCTCAAGAAATGAACTATTAAGGCAAAAATTATGAGCTTTATACCACGGAGAAGTGCATATGGCTGAGGTATTCCCACCTCGAACCTCCGTTGCAGGAGCTCATGGTAATCAGTTGCAGCGCACTATCACAAGACAGATCATATCCTTATTTGACATTTGCCTGCGACGAATGGCAGAAGCGTGGTCAGGTCATTCGGGCAAAGGAGATATAAAACTCTCCGTCCGACATTTGGAATGTCAAACCCAAAATGAGTCAAGGCCAAATATCCTTAATTGCGTTCAACCAGCTGGCCACGTCGAGATAATTAGGTGCTGGTGCAAAGTGCAAAATGGTGTCGTCATAGGGCTGATGGGTCTGCCGAATGCGAAGCCCACCTTGAAATGCGAACCAATCAAACCACTTTCGATCGCGAGCCGTTGATGGCTGTTAACGGCATCGGCGCTAAGGGCGATGCTCTGGGAAGATGCAGAAATTGCGAGTGCGAAAGTCGAGTACGTAATTTGTTCTATTCGTTACGTTTAGGGATGAACTGCAATTATGCATTGGGTCATATCAAGTGTCAACTGGTACAGTCTAATGTTCACTGCTAACATGACCAAGGAGTGAGTGGCGTGTGTATATCGCTCGTCCTGATTATCTCCGTTGCAGTCAAGATAAGCGACCACATTGGACCACGCATCAATAGAATAATTTAATGAGGCTTCACTATGAGTCGGAGGAATCTTATCAAGATCTGAATCTATTGATGTGAATCTTTAGATTATGCGTCGTAAGGCGACTGTTCCATGCCACCCTCCACTTCCTCAATCGGGCATTTTAGTCGTAGGCGAGTGCGAAGCCACTGCCGTTAGCGCCATTCCACCGAGACAGCGGCTTCATGTCAATGCGAGATGCGAGAAGGGTCGTTCGAAGAATATTATATATATCAGTGCCAAGTCACTGTCAGAACATACAGCTCATCACACAGCAATTTAATAACTCATCTCTCAATCAAAGTATCTTATCCGCAATCTTCCCAACGCTTGCATCTTTCAACCATCATCTCTTATCATCATTTTTATAACTCAGCATCAATACCCCTTATCTCTACACCAAAAAGATGCCCTCTCAAGGCTTCAAAGCCATCGTCGTTGGAGGTGGTCCCGTCGGTCTCACAGCCGCTCACGCCCTCTCGCGCGCCAACATCGACTTCATCCTCCTCGAGCGTCGCCCTAGCGCTGTCATCGATGCGGGCTCTAACCTCGTCCTCAACCCCATGGGCATTCGCGCTCTCGGCCAGCTCGACCTCGCTGAGTCCCTTGAGAAGGTCAGCTCTTCTCTGGGCGTCATTCACCGTCAAGATCACCAGGGCAGCGATCTCGGCGATGTGAACTGGTTCATTCTCTTCAAAAAGCTGTGAGTTTCTTCAATCCCCTTGCACTTAGATTTCTGACACGTGCAGATTCGGAACGCCCCCCTGTGTGGTTAGCCGTCAAGACCTTACTCACGTCCTCTACGAATCTCTCACTCCCGTCCAAAAGAGCAAGATCCTCACCGACAAGAAAGTCTCCGACATCATCCCCAGCGCAGACGGCGTCAAAGTATCATGCCACGATGGAACATCTTACGAAGGTTCCATCGTCATCGGAACCGACGGCGCCCATAGTTTCGTCCGTGAGAAGATGCGCGCTCTCGCTTTAAGCGAAGGTTCTGAGCAGGTTAACGACGAGAAGCCTTTCCTTACTACATTCCGTGCTCTCTGGTTACGTATGCCCACGAAGTTTGCGGGCATCGAACCTGGAACAACATGCGAAACCCACGGTCCTGGTGCGGCGACACAGCTCTTTGCTGGCGAGGACTCTGCAGTCATGGGACTTTACGAGAAGTTGGACACACCCACGCGCGACCGAGTAAGATACACTGAGGCAGACCAAGAGGCTCTTGTCGAACGATGGGGTCACATTCCTCTTGCACCTGGTGGAAAGCTCACCCTCAAAGACGCATTTAGCGCTCGCACACAATCTGGTCTGGTTAGTCTGGAAGAAGGTGTCGTAAACCACTGGAGCTGGGGCGGTCGGGTTGTTCTCGCTGGGGACTCGGCGCACAAATTCACGCCCAGCACAGGAGCTGGTTGCAATAACGGCTTGATCGATGTCGTGGCACTGGTCAACCATCTCTACAGCGTCCGTCAGAGCACATCCTCACCCACTGCGACCCAACTCGCCTTAGCCTTCCAAGCCTACCAGGCTTCGCGAATGGCTACTGTTGTAGAAGCCTGCGAAGGTGCAGGCCGCGCAACATCGAGCGCGACTTGGCAGACTGGAGTTTTCAAGTTCGTCGACAAGTATGTCATCGGTATCTCGGCTATTCAGAACATGTTGTTTGGATTGGGAGCGACCAAGATGGCCAAGTCGCCTAAGTTGACATGCATCAAGGGCCCGGAGAGATTGGTTGGCAAAGTTCCTTGGGTGGGAACTGGAGAGACAAAGGCGTTTTGAAGGATGATAACATGAATGAGATTTCCTTTTGATATGTAACAATAGTTTGACTCTTATAGCATAGCGAATCCTAGTGGTTGATAGACCTGTTTTAATGACCAATCTCTTTTCATTAACACAATGCTGATGGTTTCTGACTGATAGTGGTCTCTCTAGATTGTACCTTTGCCGTAAAGTCAATGAATTTACTAAGGCCAGGGTCTACGGGTCATTTCTGCTGAGTTGACACCGTGCTTGTATTCTGATACTTCAACAAGTCATATACGATTGCCTTTATTACGTGAGACTGCTTCCAGTATTCAACGTTGTTTGGTAATGTTGTAGAATATGCCTTTGCCGGACGATGAAGCTGACACGTTAGATAGCATTGCATCCAGAGATAGAATTTCATCGTTGAATACCAAAATTGAATCTGATTATCAACGCGACATTGCCAATAACGTGTTCAACCAGATTGATAATCCTGAGCAGTTATAGCAGTAACTAAAATTGCTGCTTCGGCCCCGTAGGATGGCGTGATCTGTTAGTGTTTCAACTCCCCCGCAGACGTCATCGCCACAGCTGACAAATTGTGGGGAACTCAATCGATGACAAATGGACGACGGTGGGATAAATCAAGACGGAATTCTTACACAACAGACCGAATTCATTTCTCAGTATCTGGATATAACTAGAGGCCAACCTCAGCTTCATTCCCTTCTCATCAACTTCAACACTGCATGTCACGACTTATCAAAACACGATATATTCTCAAACCACTTCTCAACCAAACTCAGCTGAGAGCTTCCCACTTCACAACCGCCAAAATGACTACCGGATTCTTCAACTACATTGACCCGACATCGAGTGTCGACGCCAACGGCAACAGAATCAAGCCCTGGGCTAAAGTTGACGTCGACCGAAGTTCCTTTAAGCGCAGCCAGAAGAAGCGTGATGTTATCGACATCCGTAGTGCCGCTGCCATCACCGCCTTCGATGTGGACCTCTCTGGCTTCGACGTCTTTAAAGCTCCCGCCAAGGAAACCGAGTTTACCAACGATACGGCTGTGAGGGATGGTTACTACGCTGAAGTTAAGGCGTTGCTTAAAGAAAGGATTCCTGCGATCAAGAAAGTTGTCATCTTTGATCATACGATCCGCAGGCGCGAGAAGTCAAGCCCCCGACAGCCAGTACAGCAAGTCCATGTTGACCAAACCCCTGGTGCCGCTGAAGCCCGAGTGAGGCGACACACTGATCCCTCAGAAACGGAAGAGCTTCTCAAGGGGCGATACCAGATCATCAACGTCTGGCGCCCCATCGGCCACCCCGCATCAGACTTTCCTCTCGCCGTGATCGACTGGCGAACAACCAAGCCAGAAGACATGATTAAAGTCGATCTCCTCTACCCCAACCGCAACGATAATGATGACGATGACCGTGGCAAGGAAGTTCTCCCCGATGAGTCAACTCTCGCTTCCACGGAGGGTTACTCAGTCAAGGGCGAAACGTACTCCGTTGCGCCAAACGACAGCCACAAGTTTTACTACGCAAAGGACATGACGCCTGAGGAGGTTATGCTGATCAAGTGCTTTGACTCGAAGAGTGAGGTTCATGAGGGCGGGAAGCATGGAATCGCAGGTTATACTCCTCATACTGCCTTCGTGGACCCTGCGACACCGGCAGATGCGCCTGGTCGGCAGAGCATTGAGGTGCGATGCTTGGTGTTTTACTAGAGGGATTGAGCCTTGAGCAGGGAAATCGTTATATGTAGCGTTATGAATTGATGAGAGGCAACAGCCATGCTGGTGGAATGGATGGATGAACTTGATAACTTACAGATTTATGGAGGAATGGCTCTGGATGACGAACAAAGGCAGTCACTTGGGGACAAAGTCAAAATGATCGGACGCCTCAAACTGCAGACAGTAAATTCCGCAGAATCCAGCAAGTGCCATTAGGGGACAATAATCTATAAGACTTGTACTCTTTTATCTAACAAAAGTCCTCTACGTTTGGACCGTCTTGTTCCCGTTCGATGGGCATCCTTGCTGAGTGACCACTGCCGCATCTGCCTTAATAAACATTGCAACGCCACTTTTTCCGTCGACAGTTCCGCATGATGAGGGGCAAGACAATAACACTTGATTCCATGCCAAGTTATGTTTATATAACTTACATAAAATTTAAAAAAGTTTATTATAGTTTATTAGACTTGGGTAGAATTTAATGGAGAGGAAATTGTCGGAACTTTTGCACGGCTAGTACGTATTACCAAAGCTATATAACATCGAGTTTAAGAGGAATAAGTCCAAAATTCAGTATTGAATATAGCCAGATATATCTGGTACAGTTTATAAGATTTAGGTAAGATATTAAATATAGGAAGCAGTGGTGACCTTTGCATTTCCTGCTAGGGTTTATATGAGTAAAGCCATGATATGCTTAAATTGTGTAAAATGCAATATGCTCTTTGTTGTTGTCTAGACAGCGGGCTGCTTGAAAAAGTCTCTTTGGGCTATGTATACTCGCATAGTTGATCTTTAAATTCAGTCTGCGGAGATGTAAAAGCATAATGTTAATTTCCCAGTGATATAAGGAGGGACCAAATTCTGCTCAGTGACAACTTTCTTTCTTTCATGTTCAAACACCAAAGAACACTTCCTTTTTCTCAACCACATCCTATTCTTCTCCTAGAGACCCAACACCATCTACTTCTAAGCTTCATCATGGTATCTTCTACTTTCCACCCTTTCTCAAGGCTACTTACCGAACTTCGCCTGAAGATCTGGGAGGCAGTATGCTTTCCATCTTAGCAATACCATAAAGCTCTCCATTATTTTAAGCTATTGGGTATAGACTATTAAAATATAAAAAAGGGATAATTAATTAAAGAGATAAAAGGCAAGCTATAGATGATTAATTATATATAATGAGAGGATTATTGCATCACGTGATCGGATAAATGATAGTCCGTGACTCTCAATATAGACGACTATTCTACGAAAGTGTGCCAAATGAAGTACGAAACTCAAGATCCAGATTCGGACCACTGCAGTAACAACGCCAACCCATCTGCTTACATCTGGGATGCAAGTGTGTGGACGGCCTGCAAAGAATCCAGAGAGGTTATCCTCCGTCATCTGCAATTGATGATCCGATTAAGGTCCGGATAGAATTCCAAGAGGACAGTTCTTGGCCGGTCTGGTGCTAAAATGAAGGACACGATGTTCAGCTTGGATATCTCTGTAGTCACGATAGTAGCCAGGAACATAAGCTAGTCTTCCGGCCGTCTCAAAGATATATTCTGCATTCGTGGGAATAAATAGTAATCCTACGACGGGTCATACAGATTTCTCGAAATGGGGATTCCATTCGTCACCAACCATTGGTGTTCTCTTGAAGTGTCAAATGTGGCATTCGAGTGTAACCTGGGCTGGAACGCCAATTTGCCTAAAGGTGGATTTGGCCTTAGTATGATGGTCAGGGAAAATTCGCTACGGGGAATGTTGGCAAAGGCGCTTTATGACGCAGCCGGCCATAATATGTCACCTCAGTTATGGATCATTGATAATAATACCCCGTGGTTGAGAATTCCCGACCAAGATATCCATATAATTTATTACGACTGTGAGGACGCCTATGTTGAGGTTGCTTGGGAAGATACGCGTAGCGACACAACGACACAAGCACGCTGGGGCCTTGCCAGAGAGTTTATAGAGGATTTGATCTCTCTGGGGCCAACACGACTATTCCTACCGCTGCCGTGGACACATGAGCCCCTGGGAAAACTGCGTGTACTGGTTAGATACGAAAGAGTTTGTCGCAAAGGACTCTGTTAAGCTTCTGGTTCGCCAGGATAACGAGGTGAAGCAGTTCACGGATGAAGAATACTACGACGTACAGAACAACATTGATTATGGGACGGGGGAAATAGGGGATGAGACAAACTTTAAAATGGTACCTAGCTCAGAAAACTTTGCGACGCACTGGCCGAATGTGGGCCTTTTTGTATAAAACTGGCCGAGTTTTCTATCACAGCATGTGACTCAGGAACAGTGGGAGAGACTGGCCGTAACTTGTGTTTTCTGATGTCTTATGTCGATTCTTGAATTGCTTTTGTGTGATTTCTGTGGCAGGTTTCTTCGCGGGTGGTGATTGCATTATGTCCGTGTATAGGATGAGAGTGACTCAGTAGACCTCGCAAAACGCCAAAGAGAACTAGACAATCGGGTCATTGTGAATTCATGGCTCAGACTCACGGATGTAATATGGATTTCGGGTACGGGACCAAGTTCCCAACAGGATTGATGCGTCCGCGTATCTTTACGATGCAGGCTTATGGAGTGCCTACAGGGAGTCAAGAAATGTGACCATGGAACACTCGAACTTTAACCATTCTGAATCGCCTGCAGAACTCATTCTTGAGAGCAGCCACGATATATGCCATCTGACCGTTGATTCGTCCCAAGACGTCTTTTGCCTCCAAGCAAGCGATTGGGGTACTTTACGTGGGCGTATCGAACACCGAGCTCTGTCCATTGGGCCTTGATTCTTTAACCGTTACTTCATGTACTCAACCGAGAATATTGCTCTTGAGTTCGACAAGAGGAGTGTCAACCTGGCCGATAGTATATACGTTCTATTATAGGAGAAGTCTACACGGGGCTTCTTAGCAGATGATATCTTTGTCTTTGCCGTATATCTATGTAATTCGACTTAATTCTAGCTCGCAGATAAATATATATTAGTTATAATTAAAGTTAAACTCACACTCCACAGTTATATACCTATATTATAATGGACATAATATTAAAATCGGTTGGAATTCTGCCTATGTTGATAATGAGGAAGGGATATATATATATATTTAATTGCTACCTTTATAACGAGAGTTGCGAGCATTGGCAATTAGGATTGGTCGTACGATAAATCCTGGCGTGATATAATTGGATATGACTACTATGTATATCATGAGGTCTTTGATGTGAAGCACACAGTGAGACTACTTGTCCGTCAGGACAACCGAAGTACCAGTGCCTGTGGTATGGGAGGGAGAATGTAACAGTAAACATGAAGGGTAGATTGGATAATGTTTACAACTCTCCTCATCATCACATGCACGCGGGTGGCGGAAGCGTGTTGGACATTGCCTTGCTTCCCGTCAAGACACAGGTTTTTCTCACCGGTCTCATTCCCAAGAAAGGGATGCCGACAGCAGCGCTAGATATAAGATTTGTGAATGACTTTCTTCCAAGATGGTGGTATTCTAGGTTTGATCGACTTTGTGCTTACATAATACGACTCTTATCATCGCGAACTCCAATTCAGCCCCTCATTTTCTTCTACATCCAACAACAACAGTTCATGAAAGAGAGCGCATAGTAATGGCACCTCCAACTTTAAGTATTGATCCTCCGCTGCTCAACTCGGCAACTCCCTGGGCTACAGATCTGCAAGATCTCTTGGCGATTGCGTCATCTCCCTCCACAGGCGCTATCACGACTCGCACATCGCTTATCAATGGCTTCGATCACCAGCATGAGCAACATCAATACTTGTTCTTCAATCCTGCCTACACGACTCCAAACGAAGGCACTTCCTCTGTACAGGAACCACCAAAGGGCCATACAGCGGATGCTACGGCTAGTCTAAACAATTTGGGCTACAGTCCCATCCCGCTCGATGGATACCTTGGCTTCTTAGCAGAGATCGCGCGTATGCTACCACGCCTGCGAAAGACTTTCATAGTCAGTGTGACAGGTTCACCACAGGATATTCAAGAGAGCTATGCACGTATCGAGACTGCGTCAAAGAATCTCCCTTTCCCACTTGCTATGGAGGTCAATCTCAGTTGTCCCAACATTCCGGGTGCTCCACCGCCTGCATATGATGGCGCTGCATTGGAGAGGTATCTTGTCCTGCTACCGAAACATCCTTCCTTCCCTGTGGGTATAAAGACACCTCCTTACACCCACCACGGGCAGTTTGCGACGTTGATTCAATCCTTGCGAATGGCGGCATCATCCCTCAGCTTTATCACTGCGACCAACACCCTAGGCTCGTGTCTGATACTGCAAAGCGATGATAGCAATCCGCTGGGCCCTCAATTACCAGGTACCGGCATCGGCGGGATGGCTGGTCCACCTCTGCATCCTCTTGCACTAGGAAATGTGGCCACGTTGCGAAAGATGCTGGATCAGGTGCCTGAGCTGGGGCACTTACAGATCATCGGGGTTGGTGGAGTTCGAGATGGGGAAGGGTATCGCAGGATGAGGGCGGTTGGCGCTTATGCTGTGGCGGTGGGGACAGGTCTGGGGAAACAAGGACCAAGTGTGTTTGAGAGAATTGAGGGTGACCTGCAAGGGAAGTGGAGTGTCAGTCTGCTGAAGCAGAGGCTATGAATCATGCTTTCTTCCGATAGCCACTGATTGATTGAATAATGTAAGAGCCAGTAATTCGAGACATCACACATGCACTTCAATAGGTCTGCTGGGAAAATTGGTATGAATCGTAACCACGCTTGCAAATAACATTTCTAAATCATCTCTCATCTATGAATACATCCATGCATATATACATCTTTATATCCGTCCAACTTATATTTAAGTAGAGTTGGAGTTGTCAGCACAAGACCAGGCAGCAGAGCCACCGCTGACGCTGTAGGAGTCGATGATGCCCTTGATGGCTCCGTAAGTACCACCAATCATAAGGAAAGTGCCGAGAACAATGACGAAGATGCACCAGCCGACCATGGCGGTCCAGCGAGTGGTGCGCTGAGACTTGTCCTTGCCCTCAGCCCAGTGGTCGTAGAGCCAGAGGCAGCCAAAGAGCTGCATGCACTGCAGGGTTCCGAGAAGAGCACCGACGAGGGAAACGAGACCACCGAAGACAGGGATACCACTAGCGATGACATAGGCGATGATGGCCATGCCAAAGGTGCAGCTGAGCCAGACAGCCCAGTGGGTGAAGGTGTTGGCGCTCAGGTGCTTAGAGCCTCGGAGGATACGGACAAAGGCGTACTTGGCAGGGACCTATTGATAGTTGTTAGACAGCTGATTTTGTGTGGAAAACAAATGGTTTTACTTACGTGAGTGTAGAGGGTGGCAGAGACGATCAGACCGGGAAGAGCCAGTCCGTAGGCGACCTTCTTGATGGTCTTACCAGCAGATCCCAGAGCAGGGGAAGCAACGTAAGTACCGCAGTAGTAGTAGACAACGATACCGACAACAACATAGACGATGGTGACGACAGTCTGACAAAGGATCAGGGCCTTCTTGTAGTGCTTGGGCTCTCGCATCTCAGCAGCAATGGGGAAGAAGACGGGAGTTCCGCAGTAGGCAAAGATGAAGGCGGCGATGGCAGACATGGCCTCGGCGAAGGTGGGAGTGTTGAAGAGCTTGTAGTCGGACTTCCAGACACCGTCCTGGGGGGCGAGGTCGGGGCGCTCCTGGACACCAACAGCGACAGTGACGACGAAGACTGAGACGTTGTTAGAAGTGGCTTTTTTTGGTGTTTCCCGGTTCAAAACTTACTGGATGTGATAAGAGTCACGAGACCGACCCAGGCAAGCCAAGAGACCTTGTCAAGGGTTCGGATGCTGGCGGTGACGCAAGCAACGATGCAAGCAACAGCTACGAAGACAGCAGTGCAGGTTCCGTGCGTGGACAGACTGTTCAAGGCGATGGAGATACCCAGCATGGCGGAACCGGCGATACAGATGGTGAGGAGCGAGTAGGAGATACCATAGATCTCCTTGCCGACTCGGCCGAAGACAAGACCAGCTGCGTCGTCGATACCGTAGACCTCAGGGTGGCGTCGCTTGAAGTTGCCGACGATGTAGTCGGACCAGGTGGTGATGACGGCAATGGCCAACATGCAGATGATACCGGGGATGAGACCGAGGGCGTCGAAGGAGGCGGGGATGGACAGTACACCCAGACCGATCTGGGACTTCATCATGAGGACTGATGTTCCGAGCCAGCCAACCTGAGCATGTTAGTCGAGGCTCTTGTAGTAGAGTAGAGGTGATATGGAGAGCATACGTTACGGTAGTTGGGGCCGTCTTCGGTGATGGTTCCAAAGACAGCATCGTTGGTGACAGCAGCCTCCTCGTTGTGCTGCTTCTTAGGCTCGGTGGCCTGGTTCTCAGAGTCGTAGTGGCTCATGATGTCCGAGTTTGGTTTGATGTGAAGTCAGAGATGGAGAGACACAAGAAAAGAAACTGGAGACTGGTTCATTCCTGGGGACACTGGTTATATAATAACTTTCTGGGCTCCCCATCTGGGTCTGGGTCTGGGGTATGTCCCACTCAGAAAAGAGTCTGGTTCCCTTTGGCTCAGTGGACGATCTTTCGGCGCCGCGCTCCCCAGTCCATACCCCAAACTGACTCGCATCTCCGTTTATGGAGCCCAGCACTAGAATGTGGATCACAGCAGGAAAAAAAGATAAGTTAGTGAGAAAGAGGTGTGCCAAGACAAAGTCCGTATGTACACGGCCCAGAGTCTGTCGACGTCCCCATGGGAAAGCTTTGGCTGTACAGTATACGCACAGAGGCTTCCAATGCTTGTTCACTGAAGCGAAGTAGCTTATCTCGTAACGGGGTCTGCCCGGGTTACGAGTTTCTTATCGTGTTAGTCCCCGATTGAGGGCTGAGCCGTCGAATGCCGGGAGCAATCAAATTTTTCCTGCAGAGTTTGACCGCACTTTTCCCCTTGTAGCAACGCGCTGCACATGCTTGCGGTCTAGCGGCCATCCACCGGCTCCTCTTCTCCAACTCAGCTCGCGGCTATTCACGCTCCAAACAAATGTCTTCAACCCCAAAATTCTAGTCATTTAAGCTTGCGAAGCGAATGGAGTCAGGACACTTTGTTCCTGGGGTTGGAAATCTCGGGGCCCCGGGTGGCGAGGGGGTTTCCAATACGTAAGAAGCAGCAAGGGATCGTGGTCAAGATTCTGGAGAAGTTGGCGAGACCAGCAATAATCTGGCGATTTTTTGTTTTTTTGCTGGTTTTCCCCAACAATCGCCTCGTGCGGAGAAATTTCAGCTACTGTCTCCAACTTGACGCCATATCCGCTTCGCTGAGCCTGGCTGGGTTCGGCTCGACATGGGAGGTACGGCACTTGTCGCTGTCTCCACCAACAGGCGGCGGTCGGCCCGAGTGAAGTGATGATGGAGGATTCTGATAGTGAAAATATCACGGCCGCAGATGGGTGATCTTTCTCTGTCACTATCGTTATCATTGTCATCAACAAAGTATTACTCCGTTATCGTCTGTAGTATCAGGATCTCCACCAAACAACCCTCACATCATATTCCATCATCCATCTACATATCCCTACCCAAAACCCATAAAAGCTTTGTCTTCACCACATGTTCAATTTCCCTTGACCGGTGGAGCCCCTCGAGTGGAATCATCATCTGCACAGGTCAACGTAGGCACTTCTAGACCAACGGCGGCCCGGGATCATGGCAGCAAACATTGGGGTTTGTACGTAAAAGAAACCCTCAGAAACATAATAACTTTGACCACATGTTTTCTTGGCAGAGTATCGCGATAAAGAGCCCCCATGGGGAAAACAATGGAGAGACTCCATCTTGTCTAGATTGCCTCGCGATGGGCTGCCTGTGTGACCTGTCGTGATGCCCATGACGACAATAGCTTATTGCCTTTCAAGATTATAAGTTTTTCTCGGCGACGATGGGGCTGATGCTACTTCTCTAACCGCGTGTAGCTTAAGCTTGAAAATAAACAAGAGTAACCTCGTGTGAAACTAAAAGGATCTACTCACCCGCCGCGTTAGATCACCCCTTAAATCCAGGCTTTTATTGCCCTTCCGCCCATCGACCTACCCAACACAGCAAAGTCCCAAACCCCGAGAGACATAAGCCAGCAATTGAGAGGGAAAATAAGTACCTCATCGCCTGATTGTCGTCGGTCTTACCGAAAGGCACGAACCATCCCATTTCTGCCTGCAACCTCGGGTCCGCAGCCACCATTTTCTCCAAGATTTTTTTTCATGTGCGCTAGCGCTGCACGGCGGCTACCTTCTAGAAGGCGTGGAAAAGGCCGTGATTGGCTGTTTTGGTGTTACCGGGAATTGCCCCCGTGCTGCTAACGGGAATGATGGTGGGAGGGAAAAGGGCGCTTCACGTCATCAATGCAAGGGCGCAGAATAAGCCATCATGTCCAGCCGTCGGCTTTATGGACGCTATCCTATGGAAAGGATCGGCATTGGCATTTCCTGCTTTACAGTTGTCATGTGGCTGCCGGTTGCATTCTTAATTGTGACTGTTGCAGTGGCGTGTCGACTTTACATGTGGCTCGGGGAACGGTTTCTCATTTATGGGAAAGGGAATGTGCATGTGCTCATCACAACTCAACACCGAAATATTCCCATTCTACGGACAGCTACGGGCCAAAGGAACCCCGTCTTATAGCTCATGATGATCACTTTCCGTCCACCAATAGAACTCACCCACTATAAGGCTGAAGCAACTAATTGCTTGGCCAAACCCGACAAAGGCTCAAAAGGGCAATTGCCCATTCTGTCCACTCGTCTAGCCATCACCAGTGCTTATCACTGATTGAATCCGCAAGGACCAATATACAGACTGTGGGGAGACAGAGACCCTCGCAGAGCATTGGCCAACGTTTTGTAATCAGATAGACAAATGCTAAGATCTAGACCGCTGTTGGCAGTTTTTACGTCCGTGATATAGATATCGCTAACAAATGGGCCGATTTGACTTCTCCACATTGCGCCCGTGAGCCTGGGCCATGAGGGTCAACTCAACGGTCTCCCCTTTTCTCCATAGACGAGGGGAACGGGAATTTTAGATAATAAATATTTCGGAGATAAGACTCAGTCAGGACAGGGTGTCACAAGAAGGTGATATACGTTTCGTAAGATATATTGGTTTTTCAACGCCCAAGCTCTTGAGTTTTGACCGGATAACGCGGAATTTTTTAGTTGCATCAGTAGTCATTATGATTTAGCAAGAATAAGCTATGTCAGAATTAAAAATGTAGGTATGGTATTTCAGAATCCTTGATGATTTAACTGAAGATTATTGGACGCGCATCGAAGTTTGACAGCGACACGAAGATTGCTCTCGACCAGTTTCGGCTATCTCGGAAACCACTCAACCACATGGAAACTAGTGAAACATGCATGGAAACAACTGAGAACTGCGGTTCTGGTACCGCTCTGTAACAGAAACCGGGATCAAACAAGTTATAAAATCAGGAGTAGCTGCATATCTTCGGCGACAACCCTACCCTATGCCTCGCAATTGAACAAGCTGTCGATCCAATGGCAAGTTGAGTCAGTGACAATTTAATGGATTTGGGCCATGGGAATTAATCAGAATGCCATGGAAAAACGGGTACCAATACGTAATAAATCAATGGGATTCTTGCAAAGTTGGAGATCACTATGACGTCAAGCAAGCGAATCACCAAACCTGCTCGATTACGACCAGCGCGCAAAATCACAACAGCCTTATCTCGAAAGTCACATCTTCGAAAGTTTGTTACCAAAGAAATCGAAAAATGGGTGACTTGAAAGATCCAGCACTCAAACCCGCGCCTGAAGGCCACCGATGGATTCTCTTCGTCTCGGGTCCTACGGCATCAGGCAAGACATCAGTCGCCAAGTTCATAGCCAAGGAGCTTGACCTCAAGTTTGTCGAAGGTGATGATGTGCGTTTTCCCAACAAGTCTTCAAATTCAACATACTAATTCATAGAATTAGTTCCACCCAAAAACAAACATCGAGAAAATGAGCCACGGCCAACCTCTCACCGACGAAGACCGCTACGGCTGGCTACAAGCCCTTCACGAACACGCGACGCATCACCCCATCGGCCCCGGCACAGAGCACCTCGTCGTGACCTGCTCCGCACTGAAGCGGGAGTACCGTGACATTCTCCGCGAGGGGACCGAGAACGCAGGCGATCTACGGGTGCACTTCCTGCACCTCGATGCGCCGGAGGAGGTTCTGAAAGAGCGCGCGGCGGCGAGGAAGGGCCATTTCGCAGGCGCTGCGCTGGTACATAGTCAGTTTGAGGTGCTGGAGAGGCCGGAGGAGGATGAGAAGGATGTTTTGACCATCAGTGTTGATCAGAAGGTTGAGGATGTGCAGAAGGAAGCGTTGAGGAGGGTGAGGGAGCTGTTGGAGGATGATCCTTGCGGGGGACGGTGAAATTGATGGAGCGATGGTATAGAATTCAAAGACGAGACGAAATGAGACGAGCATAGTGATTGCGGCTGAATGTTGTATGTTTGTAGAATGGAGATCGTCACATAGAATAACACTTACTGGCAACGCATTAGCGGTTCACCTTTCATTTATCCAACTATGCCGCACTAAGATAATCAAGGGATATTAGAAAACATGGTGACAACGATGATAGTAAATGAATTAGAGACTCCTATTAGTAGTCCAGGTTCATTCAGCCGTTAACATGAACATATTATAGTGCCAGCCAAAGCGCGTCTGAAATCTCATTCCAACTGCCACCTGTCCCAAGAAATATCACCCTGTCCCTGGAATCAAAACATGAAAGATATCTGGAACCCCATTAGCAATAGCAGTATTCTTCACAGAGCAAAAAATGGGGACACCAGCGCATGTGTAGCTGAAATAGGCAAAAACATACAACAGCGGGGATTCGCTGGTCGTCACCGACCCAACTACTAATCCGCCGGTTAGTGGCTTGACTATGGGAGAGCGGACGGGATCCCGTATTTTCCACTACCTTTGGTCGTATGTATCAGACAATGCGAGCTTTACGATATATAAAGATACGTTGACAGGCGCGCATCAGCATGATTTTCTTGTTTTTGGCCGACGTGACAATACACGTGATAATACATAACATTTCTCTCAACCAGTCCCACCTTGGAGGCAGCTTTGCTCGTCAACAAACAAATGTTGCCACAACCAAGAGTGTATTCTACAGGGTGTCTGGTCTAGGTCAAGGCACATCCAAGAAGGATGTCTTGAGATTCGTTAACCAGCATCATACCCGAGGCGACGACATCGTCCAGGCAGACATTGAACTAATGCCAGCATGCAGTGATCTTAACAAAAACACGTCAATGATTTCAGCCATCAAGCTGTCGGCTGAACAGCAACCTTCCATTTCTAGCGGAGCTAGACCGCAATCCCTTGAAGGATATTTGGTTGAAATGCGGATAAGATGATGGTACTCAAAGACAAATTACTTTTGACCGGCATTTCCATGGGTTTACTCAGCTCTATAACACATAAGAGGACCGACCTGTAGCCGCAGAGTAAGCTAAGACGTCTTTCATTTCGGGCATTTCTAAGATCTAATATCTAACAATATTTTCAGTATTGTTGCTATCACAGGTATGGATGGACATGCCGCATTGCCGAACGATGATCTATAGCTATCACTCGAAACTCCTCGTGTTAAATATGAGTCAGCTCAGGGAGTATGGGCGACTATTCATGGAAGAAATCGAGAAAGTTCGCAACACAAAAGAGGTTTGTCTGTTATACCGCTCTCTTTATTATTGGCGCAGGTTAGTATCTAATTTCAGCTTCAAAGACGACCCTTGATTGTAATCCGCCATAGCTGCGGTGAAATCGTACTCTCTCATTGCCTGGTCCCGTCACGCCTTGCAACGGCCGAAAGTCGAAAGTCACTATGCAAGTCCACTTATGGCATGCTTTTTTTCGGCAAACCTCACAGAGGATCTCTAAAAGATGACGTCCTCAACATGGTAGAACAGACGCTCATGTTGTTTGCCTAATTGGCTGGCGGCCTTTACGGTTGGCCGGGTTCATCAACCTTGTTGAGGTAAGATGAACTCAGTGGTGCAGATATGGCTAGCTAATGTCCTACCTAAAACACAGCGAGAGTAGGTTCTTATAACCTTTGATAGTTATAAAAGCGGCAAATAATGGCACAAAAAGGATTTGTTAACTTCAAGCCCCGCTGTTGCAATCGGGATAATATGTAGACGATGTAATGCACCCTATACTCGCTGTATGAAGACGTGTAGGCTCTGTGCGAGTTAATTGGCCTAAGAATAAGGAAAGCCAAGACGCATGCTGTCGATCGACGGTCTGAGTCGTCACCTTTCCTTTCTCATCTGGGAGAAGCAAGCACATTATGCCCCATAAAAGCGCAATTATTGGTCGAATAGGCACATTGGGGCTAGATAATAAGAAAAATTCTTGAATACTCTGACAAACTGAAACCTGCAGGAAACTATAGAGGCTGCCTTCCGAGCCTTGGTATTTGATTACCCTCTCATTGAATGATAAGAGCCAGCCGAAGCAGGGTAGGATAGTAAGACATACTTTCAGCTCTGTAGATCATATCCTGTTCTTTTTTGACAAGCCTTTCCAGGTAGCTGAAAAGCCAAATCAAGCTAGCTCCTCGGCACGGGAGCTGCGGCCCGAGCCAGATGTCAATACTACGAAGTGTAGTTGGTTTGTTGTGCAGGTTTAAAGTTCGTGATGATGTAAGGATAGTTATTCATAACATCTTCTGCTTCTCACCACTAAAATTATAGTGATCGCCATCCAACTGAGGTGCATACTTCGAGCCATTCTTTTGCTTAGAAATTCATGTGATTATGCTTGTAGATCCTGCATGCATGACATGGAAAAGTGTGACGCAGTGACTCTTCCTTACTCAGTCGGTTACATGTCTATCGCTACCTCGTTGTCCAAACTTAGCCTGACGCATCGTCTCATTTGGTATCCAATCCTGGTGTAAATAGAGCCCCTGAGTCCTGGTGGACATTGATCCAAAAGACGCCACCGGTCTACTGCACCTTATTACTACCTACACTATTAACATTATCTCTCAAAGCCAGTTGAGGAACGTCACGGACATCATGGCTCCCAATCAATCCAACCTCTCTGATCCAAAGTATCTCTACGATTTTGTCGTCTCTACCACCCAGGAAAGCATCAATTCGGGTCTTGTGCAATACCTCTAAAACACCAGCCGTAAACAGCTGTTTATGTACCTTTGCTTCTTGGCGGACAAAACTGGAGACCCCCAGAGCAAAAAGTTTCTCGACGAGATTATGTACATGAGTGGAGGGCTCAATCCCTTTGACATCCCGCATGTAACGGACTGGGGCGACGAACGCATCCAGAAGTTGACTAAGATTCGTTTGCTCTGCGCCATCAGGATGCGAACTGACATTCCCACTGGCTGCGTGGTCAAGGTTCCCAACAAGGGCCCGCAGCTCAAGCTGCTTGAAGCGATCATCACTTTGGAAAAACCCCCTGAGAATGTCCATTTTAGTATGTACTGCTCCGAGATATCCATAATCAAAAACAATGTCCCAGGCGGTAAGTCTCAATTGATCGCGAGATTGCACCAATTTCTGGTGTCTTTAGGACTGCTCTCCCGAGGCATTCAGGAGGCGTACGTTATCAGTACTAGATGTGATACACCAGGATTACGAATATAGAATGGGGAGGCAAAGGATCGTGGGACTGGTTCCAACAACCTCCGAGGAAGCCCTGATATATCAAAATACAGACAAACCTTCTCAACGCGGCCCTGAATAAGAATCTCGACACTCCATACTTTCGATCGCACCCCAAGGAACGTGAAGCGCTCAAACGCAAACTAAACAACATTTCAGGATCAGCTTTCAGCTTGCACCAGCTCCTTGTCAACCTCAAGAGCGCCGTTGCACAAACAGTGCCAACATTCGAAGGTGTCACTGATATAGCCGCGACATACCTATTGGGTAAATCCTTCATCGCTCTTTGGTCCAAGATCGCCAAAGACCAGGGTCTGCCGCTGATAGGAGTCTCTGCAGTGGCTCAAAAACCAGATGGGTCGCCACTTCGCTTGACTGCCCTGGAGCGGTGGGTTAGTCCTGTTTTTTATCCCCTCAGTGGTGAGAGAATTTGAAATCCCTCTGCACTTCAGCTATCTGCCACAGCTCTCAATTATCTCTGTGCTTCACATACCTATTAATAGTTAGGTTCGGGAAGTGGGCTATGCACGAGTTAGAAATACACGAGTCACGGGCTATGATCTTTACGCCGGATATTACAATTAAGGCGGTGACATTCCAGAACGAAGATATATCGGGCACAATAAAAAACAGCGCGAACAGAGCAACCAAGTCCGGAGGCAGGATAGAGATCAAAGAGGGTTGCAGATATGAAGTACGAGCGCTTCACTTATTTCATCTCAAGTATAGGCAGGGGCTCTTTATAATTCCGGGTTAATTAGATCTGAAGAGGAGGGAATTCCAGCGCTTGGCAATTCTCGACACCCTTGAGCGATTTCTACAGTGCTAAAGATGCGGATGTAAAGCAGGAATTTGAACAGGTGAGGGTAGTGTTGATCAAAAGCGCGATTTAGCTAGTGTTTGATATTGTTTTTAACTTCAAGCTTCTACAGTGCTCTAGTGGCATTCTTTGCCCCTAGGTCGCGATGTCTGGAAACCTTATTCTGCCTGCCTTAGAGATAAGAAAGAGAGAATCTAAAACTAACATTTGGGAATCAGGTAAAATAACAGAGAATGGGGTTCCAGTTCATTTAGGCCATGAGACATGTCTTCTCGGGACTTCGGGTTCCAGACGAAAGTCCGAAGCTATCCAATAATTATATTTTTACGATTTTAAACTTGACTACTAACCCATACCGATTCTATATTCCGGATCGCCAAACCAGCTATGCCTGGCTTTCAGGGCAAGCCCATACATGCTCTACTAACCAAAAATTTAACCGACATTTCCACCAAACGACTCGCCCAGCTTTAACATCCAACAGCTAAAGGACAGCAGCGCCATGTGCATATTCTCTTATACGATATTGTAAATTTCTATGAGTCTTGTGGACATGCCTAGGTCTTTGCCTTCAGCCTCCTGATCCTAAGAGAACATCTTGCGAGCGCTAGTCAAGAGCCCATCTATAGTATCTTGACCAACCAATGCCATTAGCATTCAGTTAATAGCATACCATATGCACCAACCAAGCAGGCATTCGCAAGCTTCGATCAACTTACTGCCTTTTCTAGTCTTATGTTCAGTTGGTCTGAAGGGATGGAGACATAAGTCTGTGCTGAACTACGGTTTGATTTGCTATTCTTGCATTCAAAGGTGAAGAACGTAGTGGAAGACTAATCAGTGGTTAGCAGCACTCGGAGCAATCAGGAATAACGCCGTATCTTGAGGGGATGAAGAAGAAAATCGGGAATGACGGATTGAACAAGGATGTATCCTTCAATTTCAGAATATTAAACAATTGAACAACGGACGGAAATGAGAAATATGAACATATCAAGGAACAAGACTCTTTCCCGAAGAATACCGATGATACTCCAGAGCAACGAATAACCTTTTATATAGTATAAATTCTCTAGGTTCCCTCCTCCATACCTATCTTCTAATCCCTTATCACAACAAATTTAACTAATAATCTACTTTACCTCACTCGCCACTATTAGCAGCCTTTTCTACTTAACCAAGCCCCTATACTTAAGCCAATTATTTCCCCATCTTCTAATATAATATATAAAATCGTCTTCCCCGCTTATCGCTATATTAATTATTATTACACTTATAATAATCCCCATCTCTATTATCAGATATATAAGGAAATCTGCGAGATATATACCTCTCGCATTAAGTACCACCCTTTCCTCTGTGTATAGTATACGAAGTGACGTGCCATCTGGGGCAATAACAATAAGCAGTAGCGCAACAACAAAAATTGTGGTTGTTGTAAGTAAACCTCCAGCGCCCGCCCAGTGATCTGACAGACTCTTGGTGACTAACGCGTAAAGGGTCTGTGACCTAGTCCAATCGGGTAGGTAAGGATATCCAAAAAAAACAATAAAAAAGAAGGGAAATTGATAAAAGCTAACTAAATACATCGTATTGATGGCAAAAGGAAGCTCAGAGCTAAAGCAAGGAAGAAAATAAAGCTGGTTCTTCATAGTCTAAGAGACAGATGATAACACGAGGTAGGGAATATATTAGAACTATAGAGAGAGCGTTAATAAACCATTTTAGCGCACCCTGAGGCTGTCTGGCTGTAAATTGTATTATTGTGTTAATGTCGTAGACCCTTTCTTGCACTAATCGTAACTAAATACGCATGCAAGCAGTTTGACTTTGCTGGGTAAGTACCTGAGATAGAAATATTGAAAACTCAACTTACGACATTAATAAATTCAAGATCCCCGCTTTCTGATTCTAATTGCAAGGATGCAACGCACTGGGAGCAATTCGCCGTTGGCGACCTATCCGCGGTTGTCATGGATGATAAGAATCCTCTAACTAGAAATGTATAATTACTTTAACTCGAACTGAGCAGCAAGTAATTCACCGTTACTATAAACTTTAGAACATATCTTTCGTATTTAATTCTTATTTAGGGCGTGCATATCCGTGCCAACATCGCGTGTTTCTGGCGACTCATTTGGCCACCACATCATTATTGGATACCCAATATCTCGAACTCTTGGGTGTTGCAGCTCCTGCCATCCTAAGCTTTCGTACAGCTTTTTGCCTTCGTGACTTGCCTCCAAATATGCTGGAACTGCTAGCTTGGCGCACTGATCCGTTCCCCATTTCATGAGTCTGGACGCTGCTCCTTTTCTTCGAAATGAAGGGCTAACACAAAGCCAAACTAAAAGCCCATATGGCTGAGTTCCCATAATGTCAGCTCTCGTCTCAATTGAAGGACGAAAATAGTCGCGTATGGAAACGTTCTTGTCGTTGTCGGCAGATCGCGGAGGTTGCATAAACCCTAGTGGTTTGAGACATTCATCTAAGGCACGAGGCTGAGGGTAGATGAACCACTCTGCATAACCAATAATGGTCTCATTTCTTGTAACTTGGTCAACGTCGACGCATTTGATACCGACCGCTCCACTCTGTGGATATCTAGCGACGTGTTCTTGAATCGTCTGCCAATGAAGGTTGCTCAGAGCCTCGCGGTCTGATGAGGTATTAAGCCCGTTCAATATTTCGGAAATTGACATGAACTCAAAAGATGGAATTAGGATTTCCATACAGCTTGGCATGTCTACCTCCGACACTGGCTTGACATCCAGATAGTGAGCCATCTTAGGGAAAAGCAAGCCAAAATAAACTATTATCACAAAGAATGGAGTTGTTTGGGTATGATGGAGATTTGAGTCATCAAGCTGGAACTGTGTGCAGCTAGGGTCTGACCCACATGGCTGGATTCAGCCAAGCGGCTATACCTAGTGCGACCAATGGTAATATCGTTGTATATTTGAAGCTGCAGGATAGTAATATTACATTTAACATATAATAGTATTACCTACAGATTGTAATATGATACATGCAGAAACTGTAAATAAGTTCGCTAGGTGCTACACGATATGCCTTATCATTAATAAGAGTTATGGTTACCACTGCCATGTCCCTGAAAGGGGAGCGGCGGTTGAAAGCGACACAAACGGTGCAGCAGCGGAGATCACAGAGACAGAATTTGACCAAAGGTGTTGACAGGGTCTAGATATTAAAAGTCAAGCTGAGAGTGGAAGGTGTGAATGCGTGTGGGGGAATGAATTGAGTTTCGTATGAAGGCGTAATCTTTTGTATATAATTCTTTGATTAGACAAGGAGGGCTAGTAGTAATACCATAACATGATGGACTTGTTTGTATTGGGATGCGAGGCTATGAGTAATGAATCATTACCAGCTCCAGCAACTCCTTGATTATGATAGCATAAATCCTATGTAAGCCAATATGCATCATGTCAGCACCAATCTATGCATCTAGGCACCGTCATCTTGCTCGTTTGACTATCTTGACCCTTTTATTTACTTCCAGAAGACGTTGAATCTTGCCGATCCTTCTCAAGACTTTCCATTCCCCGGCGTCGTGTTTGACTCGGCTTGAACATAATTCGGCAGGACCTCAAGCATGAGAAAGACAAGACTCAACATGAAATAATGACGGGTTTGGGAAAGCTGGTAAGAACCTCTAATACTGTTCACTTCTAGAAACTAACATCAATTCAACCAATTAGGAAGCGGTTGTTGAGACACATTGTTCTGGTAGCCCTCAGTCCTTCTTCAGAACTTCTTTCACATCTGGCCTGTTTCCAACACCTAATTCCCAAAGTCTGTAGCGTCCTCTCATGACATGCATCTGGATGTATCCAGCTGCGTGAAGCCTCCATGCTCTCTCATACTCCCCCTTCCCTGCGAGAACGCTTTCAATCCGGCGGGCACAGTTAATAGCGTCATGTGCAGTCTTTTGGAGCGCAGCCATCGAATCGGTCCCATCATATGCAGCCGTGGTGTTGATATAGTTGTTTGTCTCACCTCCTAATGTCTCTTTGTAAAAGCTAGAAGACGTCAGATGGAAAGTCTTCGAGATAGGTCCAGCCAACTTACGATAAAACATCATTGGCAAAGGCAATGAAACGCGTCATATCTTCAATAGCCTCGATAGGGATGTCTAGGTTGGGGAACTGCCTTTTGGAGAAAGTAAACCACGCATAGGCTTCACCAACCCCATCACGTTCCCGGATATACCAAGGAAAGTAGTTACCGCCCTTCGAAGGGTAGAATCTCTTTTCTTTGATACCCTTGCGAGCCACAAGCGCTGTGGAGGTAAGCAGGTTAAAAGAGGAATTAACTATGAGATTGGCGACAAGTGGATGATACAGCTTGTAAGTCAGCCGGAGTTGGCTGGCAAAAGCTCTCAAGAGAGTCTAGAGAGGCAGAAAAAGAAATCTTGGTCAGCGTTCTGTAAACAGTGTAGCGATATATGTTTGTGAGGGGCAGGCAGGCAACATTGTAAGTTATTAGGAATGTAAGCAATGCGCGCATCGTAACTTTGCCTACAATACGTCCACAAAGGCAACATATGCATGAAAGACAGCCCAAGATCAACGTACCGTGGGTTGATTTTCTCCGCTAAGATAGCGTTGCTGAAACAGCTCGACCTCGGGAACCATGTCCAGTTGCTCCGCATTATCACAAAGCGTTGCCAACCAGGTATAGATGGCAACAAAAACCTTGACTTCTAAGTCATGATGGGGGAGGCAGTTCTGCGATTGGTGTAAGCATCTGGGGGAGTATCGCAGAAATTGAGGAGCGTACATCGGCATATGAGTATCCAACCATAAGGCTTTGATAGGAATAGGAATTAGTAGCGTGAGGAACTCCAGTGTCTTTGGCATGTTTCAGCACCGCCTCCATAAGCTTTTCGCTTTCGAAACGTTCGAACGCTGGCTTTAGATCAAGGTCCTTGAAAAACTTGGTGTACAGTGGTCGCAAGCGAGCTGCCAGGGCCAGTGCATCACCTCCATTTGACAATGGAGTATGGAGCTGACCACCTCCGTTTGCTAACTTGTGTGGCATGGGGCTTGATGTGACAATCATGGCCTTGGTAAGAACGATTCAGCTGCCACACGAAACGGTCGCGGGGTAGGCAGATCTTGACGGCTTCAGAAAGCAACAGCGTTAGTACTGTAGCCTTATGCTTTAAGCAACTCACCGGAAGGGAATATCCGGCACGAGGAACAGCCCAAAGCAAATAACCAATCAACTTACTACTACTGCTCACTATTGATGGCCCGACCTTTGATCTGTTAATCAAATTGTGTGCTACAGAAAGATATCATGAAACCCTGAAGGATTTGCGCGTATTAAATACAACACCATGAGAATAGATAAGGCCTAGATCCCATAGCTAGACGATGGCGCGTTCAACGGTGCCCGGCCCAACTAACCTGAATCATCAGATATTTAGGCGATCCCCCTCAATCCGGGTCTAGTGTGCAGCGTCATTTTTTAGTTTTGCAGCCAACACTCAGTTTCTTTCGTGCTCTGGACGAGGGACAGGGCTCGTGAACCTTGTTATCAAGTCGGAAGCGCTAGACTAGTGCATCCGCGTCGAGCTTCGTAATGGCTCGCATCGCTTCGCGGCCGCAAGTCATATCATGGTGGGTCAAAATCGTCTGGTTGTCCTTCTACGGATAGCATCACAAGATTCTCTAAAATCATACTTAGATGGGGTAGACGTATTCTTTCATCCAGAGGTTGGCGCTAGTAACATCTGTTGGTTGTAAGTGTTCATGGTATCCCATCCATGGCGCAACACACAAAGCGTCCTAAAGTTTCTAATCCCTGAGGACTTTACAGTGAGGGGCAGGTCCACCGTCAAGATAGCAAGAGCCGAAATTAACACTGCCATCTGCAGGACTGAGCAGCGCCATGTTTGGTCCATTTTGAGGTAATAAAATCAAAAGATAGAGTAGTAAACTACTGACGGGAGACCCGTACCGTACCCCGGTAGTGGCCGTTGAGACTGCTCCGGTTTGAGTGCCTGGATGAAGTTGCCTAGTCCCCGGTTAGCGCGGCAGTAGCTCGGCGGCACGTCTATTCAATGCTTAGTTTGAATCATGTGATTTGTATATCACATGTCAACTTCACCTTCTCATGGTTCCAAGGAATGATATTTTAGGTAAGCGGGATAGCATTCTAGCTATCCGCAGTACTTCCCAATATAGCTAAAGTTCCTTCGCATGCATGCTGCACCTTTGTCAGACGCAGATGAACAAAGGGGGCGAATTGTTTCTGGGGTCCCTGGTCCAGTCAAAGTTCCTGCGACCTGCGGGCACTGACCCCTGAGCGTGGAGAGACAGCGCAACCGTTACATTGGTCGACGCGGCTCGCTTGAACGGCTCAGGAACTCACCACCACGTGTTCGGTTGTCGTTACGAGCACTAACCGAGGAGACTCGAGACTCACCGACACTTCTCGCCAATTCCCAATGTTACCTCTTTAATTTTGACACACGCAAGCAACCCTGGGCAGGGTTGAGGGAGAAACTCTCATTTTCAGTTATCAATTTCATCTTGATTGGCCTTTAAACTCCAATTATTATCCTTCCTGCATAGCCTGGTTGGATTCTTACCCTTTTTCCTTCCCAAATTGCAAGCACGCCGCAACCATGGAGACACTATCACAGCTCCAACAATCGTTGTCTACTCTCAAACTCCAGCTAGCTGTCGAGGATTTCCAGAATCTGGGCGTGACGCCGTGGTTTAGCTACACTGTCACTCTACCTGAGCGTCCGCTTCCTTCCCTCTCCGACCGCCCGCGTATCCAGACACCACGCCTTCTTGTCCGCCCGATAACATCCGACGACCTAGACAGGTTCTACGATTTACGCAGTGTGTCCGAAGTGCAGCGACATTCAAAAATTCGAGGTCGGCCAGATAAGAGCAAGGACGAAACGAGTCAATACATCAACGCATTCGAACAAGATGACCAGGGCCACTGGTACTTCGGCGCATTTCTCCAATCCACAGGCGAATTGATAGGAGAGGGTGGCCTACCGGATTGCCAGCACATGTTTACATCCGCCTCCGGATGGCCAGAAGCCGAGTTTCTTATCAAGCCCGAATATTGGCGACAAGGTTACGGTACAGAGTTTTTCAAAGCTGTGATGGACTCTTGGTGGGATCTACCGCGGGAAAGAAGAAGACATCAACTTATTCCCGCCGTTGCGCCTGGATTGGAGCCAGGTGATGCAGTGCAAGAGGGCGTTGTCTTCCAATGGGAAGATGGCAATGATGCAGCGCGATCCTTTTTCGCCAAGGTCCTTGCGCAAGCGCCAGTCGGCGCCGAGGGTGGTTTCGAGAGCATCGACACACGTCAAGGCCGAGAAGGGAATCTTGTGCGCTGGACTGGCACGCTAGTAACTAACCCAAGGCCTGTGAGCCTTGAGGAAGAGTGAGGTTTGGTTCCGTGGCGTCGCGGTGTAAAGTAGTCGTCTTGATTACTTGTCCCTCGAGAGGTGGAGATTGAAGCCGTTCTAAAAGTGATTCAATACCATAGACCGCTCAATCAGGCTAAAACAGTCTGAGAAGCTTGACATAGCCTTGTACTAGTAATAAAGCTATAAACTTTACTGATTCGGATTTCTTTTCAGTTAAAAGAACAATCTTGGACTTTACCGTAATTAATAGGTAAATTATGTAAGAGATTGTGCACCTATATTGATGGATTTACAGACGAATCTAAGAAATTTATTTCTTACAATAACAAGCCATAGCATTCTTTTGGAACTCATTGTTTTCTGACATAACTAGTTTGTTTAGAGCCTTTTCTTTTATATTATAGGCTAATTCTTACTGCATAGTGGTCAGGTTACCTGTTACCTGTTACACACGTTAACTCAGCTGAGATGGCAAAGAGAAAATGCCACCTCCACGGATCAAACCTTGTTCTCCCCCTCCTTTTCCATTCATTCGGGCAGCTCATCCTTGTCATAGGTCCCTGCATTTGCAACCCCTGACATATTAATGTCCGTCTTATCTCTATTGTCGTATTCCGTATTCATCCACCAGGATGCGTCGCTTATAGATGCAACACTCAGTAGATCGCTATTAATCGATGAAGCCAAATGTTATAATTCGGCTTGTATCTTTGGTGGCTGGGTTTATCCTCTGCCAGGTAACAAACTTTAAGTTTACCCGATCTCCGACAAGTAGCTGTAACACAGCTTAAACAATACATATTATTACTTACTTGAAGCATTCTCACTTACTCGGACATTATGAAATAGGAACTAAGGTTTTATAAAGTGTATGGAGTATATACAGCATACAGGTCATACTTATCTCAATTGGTATATCTTTGAGAGAAAAAGGAACCTGTAGAGGACAGGCTCTGTTCCTGAACATCGCGTGGTTAGCATATGAGATGAATGGGGCCCATGCTCAAAGCTACGTGTATTAAACCAATGGTAAGATCGGCACAGCGCAGAAGGTAATATCAGCCCATATCGCTGCCGATCGTGTCCCACCAAGAAGGATTTGCCAATCTTAGCTTAGATAGGATGCGTGACACATGCAAATTATTGTAAGGCGAGTCACAAGATACGCAAAAGTCCACAGAGGTCTAAGCTGAAAATATATGTGATTGAAAGGGTCTTACGACGCAGATTCATGTATTCAAGTTGTGTTATGTCGAAACCTGCCGTTTGAAGGTTCAATAACTCGCCATAGAGTGAATATTAAATCGCTCACTGAGGAATCCGTGAGAAAGACTTCGGGGTTCACCCTCTACTAAGTGAGTAATATTCAATTGCTTACTTGGCTAACGGTGAGCATCCTAGTACATAAACAGATGTATTATTACCTTATGACGTGAACATCTGCGTTACGCTCAGACTGTAGGTGTCGTGGGCATCTTTGTCGTTGTTCTGATCTCCTGCCATGATATTCTTCCTCGTCGTTATTGGAATCATTGTGTCAAGAGGACCTTAATCGACCCGACTCTCTTCTCTCTTAATAATACTCATCCTTCTCCTTGTAGTATTGAGACTAGGGTTATCTACATCGAGTTGTCCCCGCCTCATTCTAACGTCTTTTCTTTGCCTCACGTCTATAACCGTAATGATATCGAGACTATCTCTATTCAGGCTGCCTTTCCCCATGGCGATTGTCTTCCTTATCGTCACCAGGACGTCAAGAAAACCCTTGCTTATGGCTCGGCGCTTTGGGACAGCGCTTCAGCGACTGTAGTGGTTGCGCGACGCTAAGATACAGGAAATGCTGGGCTTTACCGATGTGTGAAGTTTGGAGAAACACGCTAACCCCAAGCTGGTGAACAGTCTAAAGGCCAACCCTTAATTCGTCAGACAAGTTTCCGTCCCTCCTGCAACCATTGTGTACCTTAAGATTTGAACAGCAGCCTCAATTCTATCAAGCGGCCAATGGAGTCTCCGCGGGAAGACGGGCCAACTGGATAGACGGAATTTCCCCACGCTTTGCTACCGTTTTCAACCAACGCCACGTGCAAATTCTCGTCTGATCACAGACATCACATACTTATCTTCGATTCTAGAACCATTTCTGGGCTGATACTTTGACATGTTCTCACAAACAAACTGAAATATGTCTCTTATTTTCTTTCCAGATACTCTCCTTTTAGAGCCTTAGTAGAAGATAATAAAACTAGAGACACAGGTCACGAGGCACAGATAAGGGTCAAGAGAAAAGATTTATGACTGCAAACGGGAATTACGGATTGAGATAGCATACCACCGACTCGGAATGTGACCCAAACCTGTATTCTTTTGACGGTCTTGCTCTGAAACTTTTTTTTATTTCACTGTGGCGTCATATACAGAGAATCAGCAATCTCTGTACAATCCCGCCCAGCTGACTCGGAATAGTATAAGCAGGTAGTGATCAGTCCAAGGACATGTCACTGCTAGGGAATGGTATCGGTAGGCCTAGGTAAATTTAGTGTCATTTGACTGCATGTGGAGAGTAAAAATGGAACAATACTTTGGAATAATGTATGAGAAAATCAGTTAAACCGTGCAATGTCTAATTAGGACTCGTTCAAGGCCGGCAAGGTATCAAAAGCCACAAAGAGTGCAAGCCAGCCTTTGGCACAAGAGATACAGACCTCACCGAAGTTTGAGCTATAAAAAGGTATCTAATCCCTCCTCTGTTGCTCAATCTTATTAGCTTCATAATTCCTTCACTTACAACACATCTCTACTACTATCGATGGCCAATCTCATCATACTCTAAACCAAAATGAATACCGACCTGATGACTTATCTGGACTACATGTTGACCTGGGAGACCCAGACTGACGAGAACATCAACAAAGTCATCAATGAGCAACTGCTTTTCGCCAGCCTAGGCGACTTCGACCCGGACACTGCTATCGAAAGCGAATTCACCACGCTCACCAACCTAGCAAAGACTATGCGAGACTTGACCGTTGCAGCGGACGCGACCGACATGGCTGCTGATGCCGCTGCACTTGCATCCTTTTGGTCTTTTGGCCTCAGCATGGCTGCTTTCGCATATTTGGAGGCTATGGAACTCATCGAGAGAGCCACCATCTCTAGCAAGTCAACGGACTTGAACGCGAAACTGGCAACCGTCGACACGGATATCTCTGCCAAGATCAACCCCAGCGTCAACAACTACGTCACCCAGTACAAAGATAACAACAACTTGATCTCTACCAATATGCCTAATGGGCTCGACACTAGAACAGCTCGCGCCCTGCTCATGCAGTTCCTCGCGAAGGTGCACATGGATACTGGATCTCTCAATGTCGCTTCTGTCAGACAGTATGCAGAGGTGGCAAGGATTCTCTTCAACAGCGATGAGATCCAGGCTGTGTATGGCGCCTTGGATAAGCTGAGCCTGAGTGCGAAGTCGGAAGAGGATGTCCAGAACTCATTAATACCATCACGGGATTCACGTTCGGGGGCAGTTTGGCGATAAAGCTCGTTCAAGGTCTTGCGGTTACCATCATGTTCAACAGGCTTGGTGTCGCTAACGAGACAATCCAAAAGACGGCTAAAGCGGCTGGACTCGAAGTTGAGGAGGTGGAGGCGAGCGGCTTTGGTATGATGGATGGGATAGGAAAGTTCGCCACCGGCGTCGCGGTTGTCATGTCCGTTGTTGAAGTGGTGATGGACATTATTGACATCGTCGACGTGGTTGAGCAGACACAGACCATGTTGGACAAGCTGAATGGGACCATCAAAGAAAGTTATCAGGCATACTTCAATGGTATCAGGGATGCATCCAAGGCATACAATGCCGCCATCAACGCAACTCCGTCTGCTAACCTGTGAGTCGCGGCGGCCACGATGGTACAAGAAGACAAAGAACATGCCACAGGGATTTGTGAATGGCTACATACGGAATAAACGAGTACATGGGTTAGCAGTCAACATCAGTTATTTGTTGTCTAGATCAAGTCACTGCCGTCATTAGGACATATATGATCAGGATACCACTCATTTAACCTAATTATCATTTTACTATTAGTTATTCCAAACTGAAACCTCTTTCTGCGTACAAATTTGAACTTTGTGAGCTTGAAACGCATTCTAAGCCTTGGTGTCTATTAATCCACTTGCCTGCTGCTTTACCACTTACGTAGAATAAGACCAAGACTTAATCCCCATGATATAACCTAAAGGACACCCGTGATGCAGCATGAGTCTGCGCGTTGACGTCCGCTCCCTTATCCAGTAGTAGTTGCACGACCTCTGGTGGTCGTGAATTATGGCAGCCTGTAGAGTATTACCGTAATAGCCACCCTGCGTGTTGACATCGACCCCTTTATCCAGCAGCAATTGCACGACCTCCTGTTTGCCGTAAAGTGAGGCAGCCTGTAGAGTCTGCGCGTTGACATCCGCCCCCTTATCTAGCAGTAGTCGCACGACCTCCCGATGGTGGTGAATTATGGCAGCTTGTAAAGAACTGCCATACCCGCCGCCCTGCGCGTTAACATCCGCTCCCTTATCTAGCAGTAGTTGCACGACCTCCTGTTTGCCGTAAAGTGAGGCAGCATATAGAGCATTGCTGTACTCGCCGCCCTGTGCGTTAACATCCGCTCCCTTATCCAGCAGTAGCTGTATGACCCCTCGGTTGCCCTTATGTGAGGCAGCCTGTAGAGCATTACCGTAATAGCCACCCTGCGTGTTGATATCGACCCCTTTATCCAGCAGCAATTGCACGACCTCCTGTTTGCCGTAAAGTGAGGCAGCCTGTAGAGCATTGTCGAACTGGCCGCCCTGCGCGTTAACATCGGCTCCCTTATCCAGCAGTAGTTGCATGACCCCTCGGTTACCGTTAATTGAGGCAGCCTGTAGAGCATTGCCATAATGGCCGCCCTGTGCGTTGACATCGGCTCCATTGTCTAGCAGTAGTTGTATAACCTCTAGGTCGTCCTTAAATATGGCAGCCTGTAGAGCATTGCCGTATCGGCCGCCCTGCGCATTGACTTTAGCTCCTTTGTCGAGGAGCAGCTGTACAATATCTCGGTTGCCCTTATATGAGGCAGCTTGCAGAGCATTGCCGTACACGCCGCCCTGCGCGTTGACATCTGCTCCCTCTGTTGTCAGATCTCTTGCAGTCCATGACAACCCACCCAGGCATGCATAATACAATCTGGATGCTCTAGAAGGTCCTGGTTCATCGTTCCACCAGTGGTCGGCCTCATACAATCGACACCATCGTTGAAATGTTGTCTCGTCTCGTAAAAAGCTAACTGTGATTCGAACAATGTCTTCAGACGCCTCGGCCGAAACGGCGTATTCCATCCAGGACACTGCTGCATACCGTGCCATTGGGAACTCACGTCTGATCGTTCTGTGACTGCCTTTGGCATCGGTAAGGTACGTCAAGCAAGTTTTAGAGATGGCAATACTGGCATTTTTGAGGTTGAATTGGGCTTGCTTAAGAAGATATTCTTTGACAGAGAAGTGAGCAAGATGAAGTTCTTCCACGGTCCCAGCGTAGTACGTGGCTTTGGCGATTATTACCAAGCCGGGGCAGTATCGTAGGATGTCGGCTGCTTGAAATAGTCTGCGTTTAACGCTGAAACCTTGAGGCTCTTGATTTATCTCTGTGGCTATTACTTCGACGGCCTCTGGCAGTGTCAGAGGCCGCTTGGTGTGGACGAGAAATTGCAGGAGACGAATCGCGTCGCTCTTATATTCTGACGGTATGTTTTGGATCATGAGGTGATATGTTTCATCCAGATCACCGGGTAAGGACTTGAGATCTTTCTCGATGGCTGCTGGAGTCAGACATCGAGCAAGACTTTCTAGTTGACAAGCTGCCCATCTGAACCTGCGACGAATGTCAGAGAAGTGTTTGCTTTATATAGATGACCTTAGCCAAAGCTTACATCCCATCGGCTCCATCCCCGATTTTGCCACGAATCTCCTCTAGAATACTTGGAGATAACTTCTTATCCACGAAATCACGCTTCTGCTCAAGCGTTGCCTCAACATAAGAGCATATGTCAGCGTTGACAGCCTTCTTGTCAAGTAAGATACAGTTACGCTCATCGAACGAGCGAGGGATCTCGCGTCGAAAGGCTGCTTCTGGCCGGCCAGTCACGAGAAGCTGGGCGTTACTAGAAGCTAAACCTCTTAACCAATGCAGAAGTTCTTCCCCTGCTGTACACTCATCTAGGGCGTCAATGATAATGAAAACCTTTCCAGCAGTTTGTATCATTATGTCGACACAGGCTGATAAGGAATTTGTATCTGGTTGTCTCCGTCCATCATCATGGGAAGTGAAAAGACTATCAAGTCTTCTCGCCGCTTCGGTCCCGGTATGATAAAGTTGAACTGCCAGCGAGCGTAGGAGATCCTCCAGTTTCTGTCTCCTGGGATCACTAAAGTCGAAGAAGAAGGCAAGCGTGGTGTGGGTGTCTAATTGCAGAAGATGATCGAGAATTGTCGTACTTAGAATGGTCTTGCCACATCCTGCCAGACCGTAGAGCCACAGGCGTTGACGTGACCCAAATTTCCATTCCTGGAAGACGGGACTGTTTAGAAGCCAGGTCCCAGTGCCAGGATGACGGCGTTTTCTTGCTAAGTTGGCATTGGTTGAATAATCTGACGGGGACAGCCAGCGCTCGATTTTGGCGAAGTGATGGTCAGAAGCCACGCTCATCATCGCACGTTTGGTTTCATTTCCCGTGGATTCGACTATTTAAGGTTAGAAGAGGAAGCGTGAGCAGGCGTTATGATACTAACTGGAAGTGAGGATTTCGCTAATAGGCTTCTCGGCCTCGACCTTGCTGGGAGTAATCTGGCGTAAGAGATCCTTCGCGTACGCCGCTGCCATCATTGCTGCAAAGCCCTGCCACTCCTTGTTCTTGTGCGAGTCGGAGTAGTCGCATATCCCGCGGATCACCAAACACGGGAAGTGGTTCATCAAACCGGCCGCCTCCATCTCGAAGCAGAGAACGCCCTTCTTCGCTGCAAGCGCATCCCGTATCAAAGCATCCTTCATCAAACGATTTGCCGAAGCGATCAAGCCGTAGTGAATGGCAGGATTGTCTTCATATTCAGTACGATCGGATCGCACTACTAAGGTTGAGGGATCATCGCCACAAGCTTTCGCGCAACTGGACTGATCATTCGGCGGGTGAACCTTTGAGGAGTGGTATAGCCGGTCAGTGCTGGATTCGGGCCGTTGGAACTCTTTCTTAAGTCTCGGGTTCTCTACCAAGATATCGTCGATATGTTTATGAAGCTGATGTCCTTTGCGCTTGTATTGCGTCAAGAGTCCATGCACGGCCGCTCGCAGAGTTGTCGGCGGCTGATTCAAGAATCCGGTCTCCTGGAACTCCTGACCCTGCACGGCCTTCCCAAAGTCGTACTGGAACACACCGCCCTTCCCGTGGCCAGAAGCACTCACCACGACATCCCCAAGGCGGATGTCATGCTCAGGAGTCGGCGCACCGCCGCCAATTCCAACCATCAAGCCGAATCTGACGTTGGGGAAGCTGTGAAGCACATCTTTCGCGACACCAGCGGCGGATGATATGCCGTATTCGCCATGGGGAAGGACAGCAATGACAATATTATGTTTCCCGATCTTGCCCAGTGTGTAGTTGTTGCTATCGTTAGCGGACACGAACTCGGGTCCTTCGTGCTCTTCGTCGAGAAAGAGTTGCGCAGCAAGGTACTCAGTTGCAATGGCGCAGATCCAGCCCACCGTATACTTCTGGGGATTCGACATGGTCGGCGATCGATGTCGAGCGAAGCGGAAGACGTGATGTTGTATGAGCAGACAATTGAAACAGAGGAGCGCTCGAGGAGGCGCAAAGCAAGGCCCGCATGCTCTTGGGGGCGACTGGCATGTGTCAGGCTCTGAGAATACGTGAGGATCCCGTCAGTCAGCCTCACAACGCCTCTATGCAGCAACTTGCGGCAGGCTGGGCGTTGTGGCTACATGATTGGCGAAGAAATCCAGGTCAAAGCAACTGCCTCTCAGATGCGGAGCAAATGGCGCGGCACGAAAGGCAGCCATACATCAGCTGGACACCTGGTCTCCCAATAGAAGCAAATCCGGCGAACGGCCAGGCAAACACGTACAGAACTTGATGCCTCCAGTCTTTCTTGATTACCGCCCTGTCGTTCTTATGACTCTTTGGGATTCTGGGATGGCCACTTGTGTATCGAGATGGTGCTACAACAATAATGAATGGCGTTCGTCGCAGTAAGCGCAGAGTGGAAAGAATGCATTCTGTTCCGAAGGATGGTAGACGAAAAAGAAAACCCATTGTTAGCTAATGGGACGACGTCGTAATTGAACGGTCGCCCGGTTCATGCTAGCGGGTCGTGCCGCTCATCATGCCTACGTCGTAATATTAGGCATATGGACGGTGGTTCAAGTTTGTATGGCTTACCACCTAGTCACACGGCAAGTTTGGTAGCTCACTTCAGGCAACAAAAGCAAATTCTGCAGGACTTTTGCCCTGCCCTAGTGGGTACTACAGCTCATCAGAGATTCATACTGACACATTCATCCACCAGCCTAGACATAAGGATGAATTATTTTTGGTGTTAATTTTAACGCAAGAATTATCTACGTAGATGGAATTGACATCTATCAAATATAGTTTTCATAATATTTGACTTGGGCTAATTCTAAGATCTAGATGTGTAATGGGAAGACCTTGTGTGCGAGCTGAGGGGTTAAGGTTGACTGTCTTAATCGGAGGAGTGGCACTCATATCATCTAAGCCAATAAATAAAGTGAGGCGAGCGGCAAAGGTGGATGGCGAAATCTAAGAGTACATGCATGATCCAATTAAATGTTATTTTTAGTCGCACTTAAATCTCACCACTACTTGAATTAGGAGGTTGGCGTTGATGCCAGGGTCATTAGCTGCTGTCTGAAACAAGAGCTGACCGAAATGGAGGGGCGTGGGAGTAAAGGAATGGAGCAGGCACCGTTATGGTGT
>ONZP01000322.1:100975-113078 GCA_900312805.1 Fusarium torulosum
GACCAGCGAATCCCCGCTGTTATATGTTTTGAATTTTTAACCAATTTTGGAAGTCGACCGATTAAGACAGGGAAGAAACATAAGATACACCTTATTTTAATTCCTTTGCGGGCTAGTATTCTGAAGCTGTATGTGCGATCTATCGCGCGCTTGATAATCCCAAATCAGCCCCAGGATATAATTTATGCTGAGAAAGGCACTGCGCCTTATAAGTGGATATATTTCATGGCAAGGCTTAAAACTAAGGCTCGTGCAGCGGCGGCCCATACAAATATTCCGAGACCGTGACACGAGCACCAGAATTATGATCTGACGCTTGGACTACTATAGGATAGTCTTTTTTATTGCCAGGTTATGAACTTCCTCTTGTCATGTAAACATATAATTATGGAAGCTGTTATTCAACTGATTGAAACCTCTCATTGGTGTTTTAAATGATATTTCTCTTAACTTGACTGCCCTTGGACTGAGAGTCGTGTGTAATTTATGACAAGGTATGTTACCAACCGTGTGCTCCTTGAGGGAAACGGTTACCAAGAGGGACCGAAGCTAATATATATTCCCGGGCTGTTTATCTTAGTCAGATATTATAGTGTGATGTTCCTGCAGCTCTCTACCTTCTTATGTGGGCTGAGTATCTCTTCGGAGATTATGCTGGTTGTCTTGGCGCGGTAAACTCCTGCCGGAGATGGGTGTCATGGAAATTATAGATCATCATTATTAAGGGACTGAGAGTACCTTTAATATGGAGATGTCATATGGTCTATCTCTTTTAGCAATAAATCACTTATTAACACTTCTTTAGCTAGAAGGAGCTTAAGTGATAAATATGGGGATACTTTATAATGGTCATGCCGCCGTTTTAACCGTACTTGGCCTTCATCAATGAGACTGTGGGAGACCACTAATCCTGAGGGTCGCTGGCTTATGCTGACCTAGACCTGAATGAGCTCGATAATGCGACTGTTACGATTTAGTAGACCTCAGGGCTAGATCGTAGAGCCGCTAAAGACTTTTACCTGAGGATAATGCCGCTCGGTGCCTCCATCACTCAACGCTTTAGGTCTAATGATGGTAACGGCTACCGCAAGTGGCTCCGATCTTAGCTCCGCTTTCTTGGCCGGAAGATTAACGTGGTTGGATCAGAGAAGGATGACACCGTGGCAGACTCAGTGAGTTGCAATATATTAGACTTTCAAGGAGAGACATAGTTAACGCTCAGTAGGACAATGAAGGCCACCCTGATTGGATGATTAATTTTGTGTATGGCGCCTGGAAAAACAGCAAGTGGATGAAGCCCAATTTGGTCCTTATCAACGCAGGATTGTGAGTATATTCTGGCAAGTGTGCTCGATGAGCACAACTAACGGAGCTACAGGAACGACTGCAATAAGGGGGGAGATCCGAGTAAAGCAGGTGAACGAACAAAAGACATGGTAAATTATATATTCGCCAGCGTACTTGGCGTGACAGTCATTCTATCCACACTCCTCAGAAACGGAGACCTGACACGAGATGCCTGCACCAAGGATATCAGCAGGCAAATCAGGAGCGTGTCAAAGGGATACAAGAAAGGAACCCGCATCGGACTCGCTGACGTACGCGATGTCATGAAGTCGAGCGACATTGGACCGGACAACGACCATCCGACCGATGATGGCTACAAGATGTTTGCTAGAGTCTGGTGGGACGCTATCAGCCAGATCGAGGACCGCATCCAGCCACCGGCAGCGGTTACCGGTATTGACGATGCAGCCACAGGACAAGCTAGACAGTGCAAAAAGGTTGCTGGAAACGCGGGCTTGCCCGGTCAATCTCAGCTGGGGAGTGGTCAAGATGATGGCAACTACGTCCATGCGAGCACTGCACGCGGGACTCTTGAAAGCGCCGTCATCTACAAGGGCAGTGACCCCAAATCTATTACTGATGCCATACCTTGGCACATCTTCTTTGCCAATGTTGTCAAAGGCGACCCTAACACGGCTCGAACAGGAGCTCTCGATGACTGGATCCGCGTCTACCACAATACTAAGGACAAGAACGCATATTGGTTCCGCCAAAACTTGGGAGGAGGCAAGTTTGACAGGTCGGTTCAGTTTGACGTTGACATGAATTGTGATCTGGGTCCTCGTAAGCAGTCACAGATGCTGCGCGGTTCTGGAATTATGCTAATAGTAGTTTTGATCAGGCTACGCATTCGCCGATCTTGTAAGCATACTCATACTCAAAACAAGGCCTTTTTTAAGCGGTAATAGACTGACAAGCTGGGATCATTTAGAATAACGATGGCCTGGATGACTTTTTTTGTATCAAGGAGAACGCTGTGTGGGCTTCCCTCAATCGAGGCGGAAACCCTCCCAAGTTCGAAAGCATCGGGCAAATCATTGGCAATTTCGGTGGCCTGAAAGCAACCGACGTTCGCATCGCATATCAGTAGTTGTTGTTACTATATCTTTAGACCCGCTGCACTGACTTGAGGACCAGACATTGACGGCGATGGAAGAGCAGACTTTTGCCTAGTCAAATCCGCAGTCGGGTTCGCGTAAGTAAACTCTGATGACGGCAGGGTCCATGGCTGATAGCACTAGATGCTCCCGGAATGGCGGCTGGGGTGACAAGCCTCAATGGCAAGGATTCGCCACACTCAGTGGAATCCGTGGCACCGTCTTCGACATTGCCCAGCCAGACAAGGTGGCATAATCCTTGGTAAGTCTTCTATCCCGCTATCACTTCTTGACCAACACTCTGACAGTATTGGCAGCCGATATCAACGGAGATTATGACATCCTCCCCCCATATCTTGATGCTTGAAAGCTGGCAAGGCATGTACTGACATTTCTACACAGTTTCCGCGCGATGTCATGTACATAGGTGACAATGGCAGTGTCCGTACATGGATTAACAACAGAGGCACCGGCAAGGGCATAGTAAGTCTTGGATGCAAGGGATGGTGAAGATTGGAAGGATGTTTCTACTAACAACAGTCAACAGGTGCCCAAATGGAGATCTGCGGGTCTTACGCACGCCGGTCAAAGCTCCACTGGCATCCAGGACAGCATCAAATTCGGGCGCATCTACGGCTCCAACCGCCTCGACTATATTTTCCTCAAGGAAAAGAAGGATACCTACGATTTGCTTGTCTGGGAGAACAGAGGCGAGGGCAGAACCAAGCTCAAGGCGGATGGTAGCTATTACTGCGATATGCGTAACCGTAACTATGGCAGTGACGACCTGGTTTGGATCTACCAAGACGGCCGCGTCGATGAGATCAACGTCAACATCCACTCGCCGCCTGCATGGGGCCATGCTATCACGTTTGACTTCAGGGTTCCCGGACCACGAAACGGTATCCATTTGGCTGACTGGACTGGTGATGGTACATGCGATATCATTGTGCAAGACAGGGCAACTGGAGATCTCACCATCTTTCAAAATACCTACAAGACGGGATCCGGCCGCAGGACGTTTGATAGCGGTATAATTCATGCATCGCCCGGTTGCGACCAAGGCTGGGGTGTCGGTATATTCGATCTGGGAATGAGGATTCTTGATATTGAGTAAGTCTCCCCATAGGCAACGTATCGATTATGAGTTGCCTTTAACTTGCTTATGCCGAGGACTAACAAATTTTACTAGCGGTGATGGGCGAGCTGATGTATTATGCACCGAGAAGAACGGTCGCATCATGGGTTGGCTCAATAAGGCCTCCGGCTTGGAAACCGTTGGCCAGGTCAAATTATCTGAGGGATGGTAAGTTACAACGACTGCAACTATACCTGCTTCTACTCACTGCTCCACAAGGGATCGATCCAGCATACGCTTCGCCGACGTGGAAGCGTCCGGGCACGCTGATCTTCTACACGTAGACAAGTACACAGGAGCCGTGAACGTCTTTACCAACAATGGGAACAAGGCTCAAGGAGGGAGCTCATTCTCGTGGACTAGCCGTGGCATGCTTTACAACCCTATTGGCTGAGGCGAGAACATGGTGAGTTAATATTTCAGATCGCTGGTGCTGTTTGCTGGCTAATCCATCATAACTAGCACTTCACCAACCAAGGCGGTCTAGGCCGAGCTGATATGGTCAAGGTCGATCCGTCCACGAATAAGGTTTTTTTCCCCAGCCCAAGAGTGGCCCTTTGCACGGTGGCTGAGTTTGGCTGACACAATCTTGAAAATCAGGGTATTTGCTTTTGAGATATGTGACGAAAGTGAGTCCTTACCCAAACCTCGACCGTAAACTGGCTATGACCGCGTGTTCCGATGACTTACCGATTACATACTTTGAAGGCAATGTTGGTGGTTTTAAGTTTCTCATAGCCATTAACATAAGTCTCAGAACCGTATCTGCTAAGCCAACTGTCGAGAACGTATAAAGCATTGACAAGTCCCTCCAATACGCGAAATCTGTCATGACTCATTACTTCATCCTCCACTGTATATAGAGTAACATCTCCGTCAACCTTTTAATTATCCCCATGGGTTTGATATATTATTGGCCTAACGCAAGTGCCTCAGATCTACGCCTGCAACTCATCGACGAGCCAGTAATACGGTAGTTCCATCAGATAGTTGAGCATTTTGTGGAGAATCTGAAAAGACAAATGCGCCATGCTGTAATAGATCGATCTATCTTTTAACACCCATGGGCGAAGGAAGATCTCACCAGGAAATTGTTTGTTCATGTTCTGAGGAGTCCATGTTGATTCTCAAGGCTGCTATGGTGTATCTCTGGCAAATTCATACGTAACGGGTGATGGTTGACCTTGCTTATGGCCCATATGGTTATCGTTAATTATCACTTGCAATAAAGGACTTCACCTAGATTGGATTTAACTTAAATCGGAGTCATCTTTGAGTTACGGTTGCGGACTAAACTTTTATATGACGGAATCGTATGGGTACTATCGATTACTTGAGTTAACGTCCTTGGGACGAGACTTTTAAGATTTCAGTGATGATAAGAAGAGATTCAGTGACTGCACAGGGGTTTGGGAGAAAGTTTAATAGACCTGAAAAATAACTAAAACTCAAGAATATGCTAATCTAGCTTAAGCACCTCAAGTCTGTGTCTCAAGCTGGTACCTTCGGTTAGGCTAGCTGGCCAGAGAAATTACTCAAGCTCGACATAACATCGTGTGCGAGGTGTCACATATATGAAACCCCCTGTGTTTGACCATTTATATATAATTAAAACTTTTAAATTAAGTAAAAGCCCAACACATGGAAAGGCTAAAACCTCTAATAGTGTAAACATTCCTTCCCCTAAATATAACACCTATAATAAATAACAACTACTCCTATATAAATTATTATTTTTCTTTAGTAGCTAATATTATATTTAATTATTAATATGACTCCTAGCAATAAATACCGAGGCATTTATATTTGTCAGGTTATTAACGCTCTGTTGCTTCGTCATTATATGCGAGATCTCGAGGCCAATCAGATTGCTTACAGTTTAGGCATCTAGGCGGACTCGAGCGGAAGCCTATCAGACTAAGCCTGTTCGCCGCTCAAGGAGCGCAACCTTTTCATCTACCCATATAGGATACTTGTTAAGGCTCTCGAACCATTGTATCACACTGCCCATCTGCAAGCTCGAGTCAGTCCCATGCCTCCCACGAAGAACCGCTAAACTCACAAGAAATGCCCAGGAACCTATGAACGTCGACAGCGTAAGTGCATACTCGACACCCGGCTGCGTGATACCAAAGCCCAGCGCGCCGCAAAGCGTGAAGCCGATAGCCCCTATCAAGTTCCATAGTCCAATATGCCATCCGAGAACCCCTGGCGCGGGGATGTACCAGCAAGGCTGGACTTCAAGCACGAAAAGGATGCTCGAGACGATGAAACCCGTGCCGCCGATGACTTGGGGCAGCCAGTAGATCCCGTTCTCAGCCGGTGTAGAGAGGCTGTTAAATATGGGAGGTAATGCTGTAAAACCTGATATCCAGAAGACTGTGGCGCCGAACGTCTGCGAGGAGCAGGCCAGAAAGCCTATATCGTAGAAATAGTGCGTTCTCAGTTCGTACCACGTCGGCCACCAAGACCACATCCGATCACTTTCAGATGATTTCTCTCGTCTCTCCTCGATGTTACGTATGTTGCCAACGGTTCCTTTGACAAATGTCCGCTTTTGTGCATGTGAATGCCCGCAATTGTGTGCAGGATTGAGATGGAGAATCCCTTCTACACTTTCTTCCACTGCCCATCCAAAACAGTCCGAGCGGTTCTCGTTGACGGCCTCGAACATTAGTAGCACTGAGCCAAACTCAAAGACAGTGGCTCCAATGAATGCTGTCAATCCGCCAGCCCACTCAGAGAACTCTGTCGAGGGATCTTGGACGGGCAGCCAGGAGAAGAATCCATTAATGACCCAAATGATTGACCCTGTTCCTTTGTTAGCCATCATCATGTGCCAGGAGGTGGCGAATACCAATTGTGAAGACAACGGCGACATCGTAAGACACGTCCCAGACTGGGTATCTCAGAAGCATCTTCAAAACACCGCGTAGAGTCTGGTTCCAGGTATTCGATGGCCTTGGGCCTTTGGTTGCATCATGTTTTCTAGGATCAACGCTGACGGCCAGGGCATGCCGTCCTTTCCTATTATCTCGACTTCTCCAGACATAAGCAACTTCGGGGCCTTGAGCACTAGTTCGCGCTGCCTGCTGAACTGGCAATGTGTTGGGTCTAGTGTTTAACTTCTTGTCGGCAATTAGATATCGCTTAGTTGGATTTAGAGACTTAAGCGGGCCAGTATTGTGTTCAGCGTCATAATGACGGCCGGTGAAATGGTCCTGGGTTTCTGGCATCGTTGGGAGGGTAATCGGCTGTCAATAGGACTTGAGTAAAAGCAGAATGTTGCAGATCTCTATTAAGGCATCATTGCATCGATGAGTCCTAGGACGGCCGGTGTGGTATAGTGGATAGGAGTCAAGGTCACCAAGTTAAAAGTATCTAGGCTGATAAGCTGAATAATTTGGTCTTCGGCTCACGTACCACCAAACAAGAAATCATGTGGCCGCCATCCGCTAACCGGCTTAGCCTGACTTGAATTTGCTGACAGATAAATTAGGGGTGCTTAGTCAGCGTTTAAATCTTACCCAGCTCATATCATTACACAAGAATGACTTCACCAATCGAGTGTTGTGCAGCATTTGATAGCTGGTATATTTATATTCTTCTTTCCAATAGCCTTAAAGTAGCCAGTGGGCAATACATGAAGATTGCAAATTCTTGCTTTCACACCAAAAGCTGCAGGAGACATTGCTGTGCATTAAACTGGCACTGGCGCCTGCGTCCAGAATGCCGCAAGAAACTCGAGTCATTATAATGACAAGAGCGATCAACGAAATAGCATAATCGGCTCAGGGGTAATTTTAGCGCATGAGCTGATGCTGATGGATAAACTTCCTTACCAAATCACCCTATTAACCCTAACCAACTCAGGTTGGTCAATAAATTTCGCTGATGCCAACCGCATTAAGTTTCCTTATACCTCATGTGGCTGATGGTATGGTGACACACTCGCAAGATTCTTCAGGAGACTGACATGTGCTTATATGTAGTGGTCTTTGTGATCAAACACAGTTAAGCTCGTAGTGCCCACATCTATGTTGCAAGCTGCCAATACCAGCCTAGATATCCTCGGGCGTAGCACTGCACACTATCTCCTAAGAACTCAAGGGGCTCCAATCATCCCTACCTACAACCATTATAACCTCTTATTTTTGAATTTTAAAATATCATCAGTTGTAGGCATACACTAAGAATAATACTACTTATGTCTTTGACTTACAATTATATTACTGTTATAGCTATAGCAAGAAAAGGAAAAGGGAAAAACATAGCACTTTATGAAAATTAACATTAATTGAGTAAAGTGTTATTCTGTTGCAGAGACTTGGTCTCCTTATCTGAGTTATCAAATGCGTAGACACGATAATCCAGGCACGTCTATTGCAGTAACTCAAGTCACATCGAGCAAGACAGCATATTGCTTAAATCGCAGAAAAGAACCGTGTGTCCTGTGTTATTTTGCAAGCATCCAGATTCCTTCAAAGGTCACTTTGCGTTACGCATACGTTTGATCCCCTTCAGCAAGTTTTAGGTGCCTGGCTTTAAAAATCATCTTCATGCGGCCTCGTGGGTTCGGGGATGGGCACTGCGGCGTGAAGGTGAATGAACTCCGTGTGTACGGTAGCATAGAAAACAATTGAGAGCTGCTGATGGAATCGACAGATGGTCTGTATTTCGATCCACTGGCAGAGCCATTATAGAGAGATTAGCCTTGCCAAAGTGTCCCAGGCATAAGGCTGTACCACTTCGCTCTCGATGACCAAAGATGTGCCGTAGTCCAAGTCTGACAGACCTGAACTTGCGACAAACGAACGCTTTATGAATCAGCCCTATCTTTATTACCGTTTTTATTTCAGATTCGTAGGTGTACATGAACTCTCATGCGTTCTCTGCCTCTACACGCTGCCTCACGTGGCGGCCACCCCCAGATCGTGCAATTACTCCATCTGAACGGCGCCAAGATAATGTCCAGAAAGCGATCTAGCTCGACAAATATCAGGGAACGAACGAAATTACCTCGGCTTTAGACTCTACCGGCATCCGTTGAACCTACGACCAAACCTCCAGCCTTTATGCTGTCGAAGCCATGGTCCCTACCTATCATTCGTACCCAAGTAATTGCGCCAACGTTGTTCCTATTTTTATTCTACTCCAGCCGAATATAGACGCACGGGTAATTTCCCAGGCGGAATTTCGTTTGATGCATTGACACATTGAGATGGCGTAGGGACGAGTTCACAAGACAGGCGTGAGAAGAACATTAGTCGGAGATGGGATAGTAATAGACTCAATACATATGTTAGAATTTACCTATAAGGACCAGGGCAACATCCAAGGGCAGAGGTGGTGCAAAGTTGAACGTAGAAAGTTGTCAACTAAATAACGTGGCAAGGCGTACCCGCGTAGTAGTATATCGTTGAGTAAGAGTTCGAGCCCACTAGAGGACCAGTTGTTAAATTCGGCGACTCAGAGCTGAAAGAGATGGGCTGACCGCGCTTCTGCATAAACATGAATCTGCAACTTGCATCAAGTTCGCAGACCCTCGTGTGCCTGCTTTGCGCCTGAAAAAAGGTCTGGCCCTACAGTGAGCGGCTCTAGACGCAAGCTCCTGTGGTCGAGATTGAGGCTGCGGGGTGGATTTTTCGCGTCTCCGGGTGTAGCAGCAAACAACACGACTCAACCTAGAACCAAGACTTCCTAGTTGTATATTCGGCAGGAAATCAATCTCAATGCACCGGCTTCTGGCAATCTTCGATACAGGTTGCTCCGTCCGGGACGCCCCACGGCCGGTGAGATGTGGGTCATCGGCGCGGGGCCGCCGAAGGATGCTGCAATTGCCTCGGCCCCGTTACTCCGGTTTCTTAACCCCATTTGGCTCTCTCTGTAAATTCCCTTCCCCCAAGACTCATTTTCTATGTTCTGTAATGATTTTTATCTACCGTCCTGAAAGAGCGACACGTTGACTATAAAGCTCTCTCTGTCCCTTCCTCCAATTCTTGCTCAATGATTCAATTAGGAAAAGCTCTCAGATACGGTACTTGCCAGTTTTAGCTAATGGGGCAATCTGAGAACATTGCGCCTCTATGTACTAGTACAAATAAATAATGAAGCACAAGATCAATGTTCTGCTGGGCAATTTTCATCAAGCGTTCAATGACCAGCAGGCAGCCTTGGTTGGCAGCCAGGCAGAGGAGCTCATTGCCCTATCCCTCCCTGAGTAAAATATCGGGGTTTTCGTTGATGATGCCAAATGCAGCATCCCAATCATGACTGTAATTCTTGTTGGAGAAGCGCCACGAATTGATGACGTGACAGAAAAATTCAAGATCCTGAAGATGGCGTCCAGTTCCACGTCCAAAATTTCTCGTGTCGGCACCGATTACCCAACCGCCGCAACCGCTAGCACTGCCCATTCGCCCTCCTGCTGTTGCCCGTCAAAGCACGTTGCCCATCGGTGGACGACCGGGTGCATTGAGTAGCTGCCCTTTGATCCTTCCTACGTTAAGATCGTCAAGTACCGCAGCAGGGTGATTGTCAAGAGTCAAGAGGGATGACAAATCAAAGTAGACAGCCTTGATTGGAATGCCACGGCCGCCGTATCGGTTCCCGATGTCCACGGCAGACGTACCATAATCCGTGAGAAGACACAGATTTCGGCTATTACCGTACTACTGCAAAGAGTAGCGGTTGACAAAAGCTGTAGTAGTGGATGGTGACGCAGTCTATGAAAATCTTGCGTAACAATGAAAGGCCCGTTTTGGATAGATATTTTGGGTAAGTAAATGCTATTTTTAGATAGCTGTACTGTGGGGTAAGCCAGGCCGGGACCCCAGGGCTGCCCAGTTTTGTCCCTACCTGTCCAAGAGCCTCAACCTATCTCAACGACATCCACTAACAAAGCATCAACGCAAGAAAAAGGATGAAGCTAGACCTAATAAGATTGGCCTACTCCAGCATGAAAATTCAAAGGGGAATAAATCCCTGGTATAAGATTAATATAAATCCATACTCTTCTACCCCCATTTAACTATCCAATGATCGAACCTTCAATAAAGCAGAGAGTTTATAACTAGTCGAATTTTTGTGGCCCTGACTGATATTCTCTTCTAGCGCATGTAACCTAATGTGAGCGAATAGTCGTATACTTTTCCCGTCAGGCAATACGAAGAGAACCTAATAGCTGCATATATCTTCGGTTACCAGCACATGCGGCGTGAGGGGAGCCTCCCACTCCCAGGTCGTCACATATCAGCAACATCTGCTTGTAGGATCATACACCTGCCAAGTGAAGAGCCAGAATTTGTGTCTTAGATATGAATGTCTGAACGGCAGTGCGAGATCGCAGTTTAAAGGGCGCATAATTAAACCTACAGCATTCAAGGCAATCAATCCTTTGGGTAAACTATGGAATAATAAGATTTCTTGTGGTTGGGCGTTATAGAGCTGAGAGAACACCATGTCAACTGCACCATGGCTACATCTGTCCGAATTTGCGCGGAGAAATGACGCATCTCTCAGCGCAGAAAGTCAAAGGGGAGAAGGTTTACAGAGGACTTCAAGAGCGGGGTGAATACGAGAGTGCGGGCCGGAAATGGACGGAGTGAGAACATTTGAGCACGACGGTACGCAGGCGGCGGATTAGGCCGCGCCCATAGTGCAGATTAAAGGATCCACTGTAGGCAGCAAGTGTAAGTCCATCTGGTGTAGGGTACATCAGCAGGTTGAAAAGTAACATATTTTAGCTTCCCTGGCAAGACTCATGCCTGAAATCATAGCTAGACCCACCTTGTACGCCCAGCGAACATCTTGAACGCGGGGTCACGCCATGGCATTATAATACCATTAAAGGCACCTACCCTCGGTCAGTAAGATTAGGCTGAAACAGGGCAGTATACTCATGAGAGGCGTTAATTAGATATATTTATATTCAGGATTGCCGCCCAGTTGCATTTCCCCCTTATAGACAATCCCGTCAGCTCCCTAATTACAATATAACCACTAATACCCCTCTCTACTATACTATATTATAGCTAAGATATTCGGCGTTATTGCCGGCGCGCTAAGCATTATAGCGCTCTCTAATAATATAATTAACTACTTTAAATATATCCAGCTCGGATAAAATTTTAAGATAGACTACTAGAGTTACTAAATTAAACTTAATATTACTTAATTATATCTCTCTTATTAGGGAGATATTATCTAGATTAATAATAATAATAGATTTATTAAAATTAATCTTAATAATAATTAGGTTTATATTATAAAGAATATATTAGAGAAGCTTTTTAACCTATTTGGTATAATATATTATAACCCTAGCGTCTATATTATATATACTCTATAAAACCCTTAGCTCTTCTATTAATTATTATAAGACTAATAATTAGGAGGACTAATAGCAGCCTAGGATTATATTAGTCTAGGAATAATATTATTCCTAAATATAATCGGCTTTATATATAAAGCCTTAATATATAAATTATACTTATTAATACTTTTATAAACTCTAGCTTAC